>WBZZ01001972.1:85000-130000 GCA_019918135.1 Paulinella micropora
TCTGCGCCACTGCACCAACGCACTAGCGCGCTGGCGCCGTGGCGACGAGGTCTGGATTTTTTTACCAGAAATTCTCAGTCAAAAATATAACATTGTGAGAAGTGTTTTTGCACTAAGAGCCGTTATTCATTATTTCCACTACCTATTTATAACAAATACAGACAGACAAAAGAAAGAAAAACTGCTACCTTTAAATAATTATTATTTAAAGAAATAAAATAAAGACACATATATATTCATATTAAAGACATAATATAATATCCTATATATAAAAAATGACAGACACAAAAGAGCAACCTATCAACATTTCAAAGGGAGGAGTATATATAATAAAGGAAACAAGACCAAAATTAATTACAGGTTCATGCGAATTCGTTGTAGTTCAATGGTGTGAAGAAGGTAAAATAAAAAAGAAAAGATTTAATTTTTCAGAGTTTGGAAAAAGAAATAAGGAACAAGCCTTAGAGGAAGCAAACAAGTTTTATGAAGAAAACATAAAACCTAAATATGAAGTTTGGAAAGAATACAATGATGAACGAGTTAAGCAAAATAAACAACAATACAAAAATGAATGGAATAAGGAATGGATGAAGAAAAAAATTATATGTGAATGTGGTGAAGAGACAACAAATGCTTACAAAGCAAGACATCTTTTATCAAGCAATCACGAATTAAGAATGAAAGGAATTAATCTTTCAAATGATGATTTAAGTATAGAAAAAATAAAATGTGAATGTGGTTCAACTATAAGGATAAGTGGGAAAGAAATTCATGAGACGACCACAAAACATAAGAAATACATTCAAGCCAAAAATAATTAATAACTTACAAGTCCAACTTTTCAACTTTCTTTTTTATTCTAGCACTGCTTCTTATGTTTTCCGGTTTTACATCCAACGATTTTAATAAATCAATATTTTTTTCTCTTTAGTAATTTGTTTTACTTTGTCCGATAGCTGCTCCTTCGGTTCTTCTTCTTTATGGTGCTCTTCAACATTAGTCTTTAATAATTCTGACGGTCGGACTAAGTCCTCTTCACTAAGTATAACTTTGAAGCCTTTTCGGCCCTTAACCTTGAATATAGTTTTACTGAATTGTTTATCACCTTTAGAAAAAATAGTTCGTTCAAGTTCCTTTCTCACTCTAGTTCCCTTAGGGAATTCATTAATTAAAGGATTTCGGTATATTTCCTGAGTGTTCTTTTCGGTTCCTTCATAAACATTAATCGGCACAGCCTTTATTGTTGTATGATATGTTTTATTATAAGCATCAACAACATCATGAATAATAGGCACCCATCGAAAATTTTCATTAAATTCCCATATTAAGTTTAATTCATTTCGTATTGTTCTAATAAACCTATCAATTATACCCATTGTTCTGTGATCGCCTACTTGGACAGTCCTATGTTCAATATTATTTTGTCTGAAATATTCAGCCACTTGACCCTTAAACTCACCACCATTATCTGAAGTAATTCTTTCAGGAACTTTTTTTGTAAATATTTTTTTTAGCCCTTCTAAGACATAACCTGTAGTTTTATTTTTGACTGGCTCAATCCAGCCACGACGACTATATACATCAATAGCAACTAAGCCGAAATTATAATTAGCATTTCCTTTCTTAGTAGCCACCTTCGACATGTCCATTAAGTCAATAAATACTTGGCTCAGTGGTTTTGCTTCTGGTGATGTTATCGTGTTCCATATCTTAGCGGGCTTTGATTGAAAATGTATTTCGGCCACTTCTTCAAGTTTTTCTTTCCGCTCTGTCTGCTCAGGAGTTTCTTCTTGTTGTTGCTGGCTATGTTTATAGTCCATTGATATATCATTAAAATTTTAAGAAACATTTTTCAATATCATTATTTTTTTCTTTCTTGCTTGGTTTTTCTGCTTGATTATAAACATTAACTGATATGTTTGACTTTTTACCATTTCCTTTTTTAGATTTAGGCTTCGGCTCTTCTTCTTCGCTTTCTTCACTTTCACTTTCGCTCTCATCAGGTTCAGGCTCAGGCACAGACTTTTTGCTTACTTTCTTCTTTGCTTCCGCTTTCTTTCTTCTTATTTTCATCTTAGCCATCTTTTCTGCAATGATATCTGTGAAATCACATTCTTCATCGCTCTCACTGCTTTCTTCTGGTGTGTCATCTTGGTCTTTTCCATTAATGATATCATTAGCAACACCCATTTCGGCGATGCGGTTTATCTTTTCCTCCATCTCTTCATCATCGCCTACATAAGCCTTTCTACACTTTGCTAATTTCTCTTTTGCAATTTCAATCTTTTGCTGTTTCTTATTTTTTATTCCCTCAACTGCTTTACCCCAGTTCTTACGACTTGCTTCGGGAGACGGCATTTATACTAAGATTAATATATTTTAGTATTTTTTAAAATAATTAATTAATTAATATAATGTCCCAATATAAATCCTTACTTGGCCTTAATGAGTTGGCAGTTGATAGTCTAAATATAACCAACTTAGACCTTACCAACACCAACATAGTTGGTTTAAACACAGACAGAGTGCCAGAAGATGCCGACCCCGTAAATCTTTATTTTACCAACAGCCGATTTGACATACGACTGGCAACCAAAAGCACGACGGACTTAAAAGAAGGACTTAATTATTATTGGACTGATAATCGCTTTGACACACGTCTAGCCACTAAATCAACGACGGACTTAAAAGAAGGACTTACTTATTATTGGACTGATAACCGCTTTGACACACGTCTTGCTTTAAAATCAATAACTGACTTAAAAGAGGGAACCAATCTATACTATACTGATGGAAGGTTTGACACAAGATTTTCCACTAAATCAACAACTAACTTAACCGAAGGAACCAATTTATACTATACGACCGCGAGAGCAAATACAGACTTTGATGCTAGGCTTTTATTGAAAACGACCGCAGACTTAAAAGAGGGAACCAATTTATACTATACGACCGCAAGGGCTAATACAGACTTTGATGCTAGGCTAGCGACTAAATCAACCACAAACTTAGCAGAAGGAGCTAATTTATACTATACGACCGCAAGGGCAAATACAGACTTTGATGCTAGATTTTTATTAAAAACGACCGCAGACTTAAAAGAAGGAACTAATCTATATTATACCACCGCAAGATTTGACACTCAATTAGCAACAAAGAGCACCACCAACTTAGCAGAGGGAACCGATCTATATTATACGTCGGCAAGAGCAAATACGGACTTTGACACACGGCTAGCAACAAAGAGCACAACCAACTTAGCAGAGGGGACAAATCTATATTACACCACCGCAAGATTTGACACTCAATTGGCAACAAAATCAACAACTAACTTAACCGAAGGAACTAATCTATACTATACAACAGCAAGAGCAAATACGGACTTTGATACAAGGTTAGCGACTAAATCAACCACTAACTTAGCAGAGGGGACAAACCTGTACTATACGACAGCAAGAGCAAATACAGATTTTGATACTAGACTGGCAACCAAGAGCACCACCAACTTAGCAGAAGGCACTAATCTATATTACACAAATGCGAGATTTGACACTCAATTAGCCACTAAATCAACAACCAACTTAGCCGAAGGCACTAACTTATATTACACCAATGCGAGGTTTGACACTCGATTGGCGACCAAGAGCACAACCAACTTAGCAGAAGGCACTAACTTATATTACACCACCGCGAGGGCTAATACTGACTTTGACACACGGCTAGGAACTAAATCAATAGATGCTTTAAGTGATGTAGTAATAACGACACCAGCGAACGGTCAAATACTATCATACAACGGGACGAATTGGGTTAATAATACTACTTCATTAACTTTCCTTCCATTAGCAGGTGGGACAATGGCTGGTGCCATAAATATGGGAAATCAAAACATAACAAGTGGCGGAACAATAACAGGAACAACAATAACAGGGACAACAATAACCGCGAGCACCAAAATAACGACATCGTCAGGTAAGCCGATAATCATAGGTAATGTGACAAAAGGAATAGGTGCGACGGCTGGATTAGAAGTGTATGGTGCTTTTGGTGATTTTACTGCTGGGGCACATATACAAGCAATTACAACAGAAGATATATACCCCGTATTTGAGATAGCCAATTTAGGACATAATAACATAATTATTGCTTTTGATGCTTATTTAGATGGGGTGGGATGGAAATCAAGTTATGCGAATGCTAATTTTAGAATAGCAAAGGTGAGTAATACACTCTCTTTTGGCTCTAAGTCAGGAATAGCGGTGGGAAGTGCTATAACATGGTCTGAGGCGATGAACATAGATAATACTAGGTTGATAACAGCAAGTGCGGGAATAAGCACAACAACATTGGCAACAAGCGATAAAATAACAACAGCACTAAGCAAACCAATAATTATAGGAAACACAACAAAAGGAACAGGAGCAACAGGAGGATTAGAATTATATGGAACAGAAGCCAATATCGCAGGACCACACATACAAGCATTTGTAAATACATCCGCTTATCCTATATTTCAACAATTAAACTGGGGGCGAGACAATATAAACTTAGCTTTTGATGCTTATTATGATGGCACGAACTGGAAATCAAGCAACAGTGGGTCAAACTTTCTAATTCAAAAAGGTGGCAAACTCGCTTTTTATTATAAATCAGGAATAACAGCGGGAAGCAATATATCATGGTCAGAAGCAATGAACATAAGCACCGCAGGATTATTAACAGCAAATGCGGGAATTACATACACGGGAGTGCTAACGACCACAACATTAACCAGTGGAGCAAAAATAGGAATTCAAGGAGCGGTAGATGGAGGAACTACTAGAGGAATATATATGTGGGAAACAAGCAATACGGCTTGGGGTATTTATATGGCAACTTCTGGAGCAAATAAATCATTAAAAGGAGGAACAGCCCCAGCAGGAGGTGTTGGAGGTGGTATAAGCAGTTATGCTATAAGATTTAGATGTAGCACAGGCTCAACGGAAGGCTTTATATGGGAAAATTGGAATGATACTGCTTTAATGTCAGTGAGAGGAAGTGATGGTTATTTGTGGTGTGCTAGTGGCTTTCAAGCAGATGGTGGAATTACATACTCTGGATTGCTAACGACAACAACTACTAATGGAGCAAAGATAGCAATTCAAGGACAAACAGACGGAACAAATGCCCGTGGAATATTTTTGTGGGATACTAATGATTCAAACTGGGGAATTTATATGGGGCAATCTGGCGCTGGTAAAGCACTAAATGGAGGAACTGCTCCCGCGGGAGGTGGGATTACTGCTCACGCTGTAAGATTTAGGTGTGCCGACAATGCAACCAATGGGTTCATATGGGAAAATGGAACTACCAATAATGTTTTACTGTATTTAGTCGGCTCATCAGGTCAATTATGGATTAGGACGGGACCATACTTAACTTCGGACAAACGGCTCAAAAACGATATAAAAGAATGCTTAGGTTTAGATTTTATCAACAAGTTAAATCCAGTCTGTTATCGTATGATTGATGATAAAAAAAAATGTAGGACTGGTTTGATAGCACAGGAATTAGAAGACATACTAACGGAAATGAATATGTTAGATTTTGCTGGATTTTCAAAAGAAACAATAATGGTTCCGTGTCCAAAGCAAAGAGAAGAATGTGAATTGAAAGGTGTGAGTGTTAATCCAGAAGATGTTAAATGTGTTGATAGTGGTGAAGTTAGTTATGGTATAGGTTATTCTGAGTTTATTGCCCCGTTAATTAAGGCGGTTCAACAATTATCGGAAAAGGTAGTTAATTTAGAAAAAGAAAATAAAAATCTTATGAATATATTACAAGACCAAGCAAACCAACTAGCAGAAATCAGAGCAGTCGTTTTTTCAAATGTCCAATAATCCAACCAGATTACATATGACACCACCAATAATTGAAATGTCAGAAGGCGAAATGACACCAGAATTAAAAAATCGTGTTTTGGATATTTCATTGAAGAATGAAGAAAAAAAATAGAGCACGAATTAGAAGATAATTGGTATTGTTGTTGTGTAAAAAATAGACCAACAGACAGCAGAATGATTAAATATATATTTCAAATGACAATAATAATAGCAATTATAGCAATTTGCTTAACGAAACTAACTAAACACGATTTACCTTGTGAGCAGGCTAATGTATATGTTGGCATTTTAACCCTTTTAATCGTCCCCTTCTTCTTCTACTTCAAAGAAATGAACATTCGTATGTATGTGTCATATACCATCTATTATCTCCAGCACACATTAAAGGAATGGCTTCATCAAAACTAATACACCAATCTGACATAGGCTTATACACACATTTAAATTTTGAATTCAAACCAGACTGAATACAATAAACACAACTCTCATTCTTTTTTTCACTTACCCGTGAGTAAAAGTCGCAGGCAGTCAGCGAAAATATTTTTGTTATTAAAAAGTTTATAATTAGTAATATAACCATGACTGACTATAAATATCAGCGGATTATTTTTCTGAGCAATGATTGTGCGGGGAGCAAAACATTTAATAAAAATATTCAAATGTCATTCACACCGACAAAAATGAATGTTAAGTTTATTCACTACTATAACGACCAAACAGAGACAAAAACCAGAATTCTTTACATGGACCGAATTGGAATTATCGAAACATTTGCGGACAGCACCACAGCAAACATGTCAAACCTCAGTTATAATCTAGGAAATATCGGATGGAGCGATGGACAATATACATTTAAAGTCCTTGAAACTGACAGCGGAAATATTGACACAGGAAATTTAGCGGGAAGAATTGTTGTGTGTTTGGAATTCGTTGCGTAGCAACAATGTATGAATTTAGAAATTCATAACTATTTTTGGCTTAGAATATAAGATGATGAAGATTAACAATGTCAAAGTCCGTGCTGTAAAGCAGGAAGGAGAAGGAAATAAAAAAGCAAAATGCTATAAATTATTTAACGAACCTTACGCAAATATATTTCTACTTGCCCGTAAGAAGAGCGGGAAAACGACAGCACTCTTTGAAATACTGAAACGGACAACAGACAGAAAAACCCGTATTGTCATTATTGCTTCAACAATACACAAGGACTACATTTATAAAGCAATGGTAAAGCACTTTAAGAACAGGGGAAACCCTATGGCAATTTATACCTTTCTTAAATCATTGATTATGAACTTGACAAACTGAACAAACCAGACGAAGAGCAAGAAGGTGAAATTAAACAGGATGATAAAGAACCGATGGAGAAACCACAATTTCTTTATTTTGGAAAGGAAAAGAAAAAAGAAGAAGGAGGTGAGAAGAAGGAACGACCGAGCAAGTATATCGTGCCAGAGGTTGTTTTTGTTTTGGATGATTTAGGGAGCGGATTAAGAGACAAGTCCGTAAGCGATTTATTAAAAAAGAACAGACACTATAAATCAAAGATTATGTCAAGCCAGTATTTGAACGACCTACGACCAGAAGCCATTAAGCAATTAGATTATTTATTAATCTTTCCAAGCCAGTCTCAGGACAAAATGGAACTCGTGTATAAGCACTTAGACCTATCTTGTGACTTTGACTATTTTCTTCAAAAATATCACGAGGCTACAAAGGAGAGATTTAATTTTCTGTATGTTTCAAGTGTTGATGATGAGTTAAGAAAAAATTTTAATTTAGCCTATCGCATGCGATAGGCAATTGTCCCGCTTGCGGGACTAATTTTTAGACTAAAATAATTATTTTGTAATTATAAATATTTTTTAATTTTTTGCTGAAAGATTTTTTAAATCTTTCTATAGTATAATGGTAGTGAAGACAACTCGCGTTGAAATCATTCCAACAATCGGCAAACGAACTATTAATTCAAGCACCAATATGGCTGGAGGAAAAAAGAAAACTGGGCGGAAGAAGAAGCAAGGAGGCAAGGGGCAGGCTGGCGGTAAAATCAACTGGCAAAAAGTTGGAAAAACCGCAATGGCTGTTGATAAATTTCTTCGCAAAAGTAAGTTAATCTCTAAGACTGCGGGAGCATTAAGTAGCGTCGGGGTTCCTTACGCTGGAAGTGTTGGTTCTGTAGCATCAAGACTGGGGTATGGTAAGCAGAGTGGGCGCGGGGCACTCAAATTCTAAAAAAAAATAAAATAGTTTCAAATTATGAGGAAGTATTTTTTTGTTTGTATATAATGGGTGCTAAGACTAAGAAGATGAAAAGAGTGAAAGTCCGTCCACCGCGGGTTTATAGGAATAAGAGCGGTAAGCCGTATATTATCCAGAAGGGTAAAAAATATTATCTTAATTTCGGTAAGAAAACAAATGATATGAGCACACTTCAAATTGTAAAACTTTTTATGAAATACTTAAGCAGACCGAAAGCAACGAGGACAAGAACGAAGAAGGAGGACTTAAGAAAAGTCCAGAGCCTTTCAGAGATTGAGCAGAATACGAGAACCGACATTAATGACCACTTAGACAAACTCAGAAAGGAAAAGTATGAGGGTATTGATGAGATTGACCAAAAAGAGAAAAAAGCACGAGATGATGCTGAAGAAGAAAAGAAGAGGCAAGAAAGAAAAGACATAGCCGATGCTAAGGAAAGACAGGAAGAAATAGATAGGGAAATGAAAAAGGAACAAAGACTTATCCAAGAACTAAATGCGGAACGACGACATAGACAGGTTTTATTGATGGCTCCACTAGCCCCGCCTTTGATAAAACCGCCACCGCAACCGCCACAAGGACGACCGCCAAGGAGAACAAAGGGAGTTATTGTAAAGGATGCGGAAGAAGAGGAGAAACATAAACAAACAAAACGGGAAAAAATAATTGATGGTATGTTTGCTGAGACTATTAGAAAGAAACGACGAAATGCATATCCTTCTAATGAAAAGATTATTCAAAAACTAAGATTTATTGGACATGTTATCCCTGACATAAAACCACCAAGAGGTGGAAAAATAAACTATTCTGAAATGTTAAAACAATGGCTATACAAAAGTCCAATTATAACTGACCAAGTGTTGAATTCACAACAAGCATGGGTTGAATTTGATTTATGGAGAGAAGGTGCGGTAGCAAAAAAGAAAGAAGAAGTAGATAAAGCCAAGGAGAACAAAGAAGAACAAGACAATAAAGAAGAACAAGACAATAAAGAAGAACAAGACAATAAAGAAGAACAAGACAATAAAGAAGAACAACCTATTATACAAGAGCCTGAAGATGCGCAAGCAAATATGACTGAAGCAGAAACCGAACCAGAATCAGATGCGGTAGGAATTGGTAAAGTCGGTAAGGGGCTAATGACTAGCGAAATCAACGACATAATGAAAAAATATGGATGGTATTTAGGAACAATTGCGAGTGATGAAATATATAAATTAAATCCAGAAAAAAGAAGGCAATACGGATTTATTATGAATACAGACCCGAGCAACAAAAAAGGACAGCACTGGATGGCCGTTTACTGCTCTTTAGATGGCGATAGAAGTATAGAGATATACGACCCGCTAGCAGAATATCAACCGACGGAAGACTTTCAACAACAAATGAAACGGCTAATAGATAAAAGTAATCCAAGCACATACCTGCTTATGAAAGTAAATAAGGTTAAAAATCAATCAAACACCTCAGACACGTGTGGTTGGCATAGCATGAGATTTTTAATGGAAAGAGCGAAAGGCAACCGCTTTAAATTTGCAAGCGGTTATACAGATTTAAAAGAAGACGAAGCGGAGAAATTAAAAGCACAGAATGGTTATGGTGATGCTTTTAACACATTCATCTGAATTATGTATTAAATAAAAGAATATAAAAGAATATAAAAGAATATGCCAGACTACAAACAAGGAAAGATTTATTCAATCAGGTCTCACCAGACAAACGAAATTTATATTGGTTCAACAACTCAAACATTAGCACAGAGAATTGCTAAGCATAGAATAAATTATAAAAGTTGGAAGAATGGAAAGTCAAAATATACATCGTCTTTTGAAATTATTAAATATGATGATGCCTACATTGAATTAGTTGAATTATTTCAGTGTGATAATAAAATGGAATTACTTACAAGAAGGTAATCATATTAGAAAACTAGATTGTGTGAATAAACGTATTGCGGGAAGGGAAAAGGTAGAATACTACCAAGAAAATAAAACTGAAATATTGGAAAAAAATAATTACTATAAAGAACAAAGAAGAACTGAGTTATGCGAAAAACAAAAGAAATATTATTTAAAACATAAAAAAGAAAAAAGTGAGTATGACAAAAAATATAGATGTAAAAATAAATGTAAAGAAAGAGAGAGACAACAAAGAAAATACGTTTGTGAGTGTGGTGTTGAATTGACTATTTGTAAAAGAAACAGACATAATAAAACACAAAATCACATTAATAGTTTATATAATTTTGAAGATATCCAAAAATTATTCGTATAATATACGATGGATTACAAAGGGGGTAGGTCAAGTTCTATCTATTATATCAACAGCAAAAATAGAATAACAGGCACGGACAGCGACTTTACACACGAAATCAATATGAAGGGGCTAGACAATCCAACACACTGCAAAATTCTTCATATCTATGTACCGAAGTCGTATTACTCTGTTGCCAGTCCTTACAATACTTTTACATTATCCGAAGACGGGTATGAGGCACTCATTACGATACCAGAGGGAAACTACACAATGAACAACTTAAAAAATAAACTATCTGAGATACTGACGGCAGACAGCCCAAATAATTATACTTATGTGGTATCCAGTAATAATACCAACACAGACCCCGAGGACGGCAAATTAACATTCAGTGTGTCAAACAATGGAGGTATTCAACCGCGGTTTATATTTGATGGTGATACTCGTATTCATGAGGTAATGGGTTTTGATAGAAATTCAACATATTTCTTTGCTAATGATTTTATTAAATCTCCAAATGTAATTATTCTAACTGGTGAAAAAACTTTGTATCTTCAATCGGATTTGGTGAATGAAGGAGACAATCACGTGCTACAAGAAATATATACGACCAACGAAATTCCATTTGGATCCGTTATATACGACGGCTCTGGTAGTGAATACGGAAAAACATTGTCCGCAAATTCAAACAATGTATTTAGGTTTTACTTGACGGACGAAAACGACCAAGCAATTAATCTTAATGGTTTGGGAATAGTTATGACATTGTTGGTTTATCGTGAAACTAATTATTTTAGTTTGTTTAATTCATTTTTCAATTTGTTAAAATCCCGATGAATTAATTTTATAATTATTTATTTTTTTATTTTTTATTTTTGCTGAAAGATTTTTAAAATCTTTCTAATATATTCTGGTGTATTAATCAACTTATACTACTTCAAAAACAAAACAAAAAATGCCTGTCCAATACGGAGGAGAACTAGTCCATCAGACTAAGGAACTGCTCACTGGTAAGTATGAATTGAACAAACTTACAGCCCGTGAAGGTGCTGGTGATGTCATACTTACCACTGCGGGAGGACTTGAAAGCACATTTGAAATTCCTACCCGCCTTTTGAACCTTGCGAGGTCTGTGTTGCGATTTACTTACCACCCTACCGCACCAGGTGCTGGCGGTCGTTTCAATCGTATCTATATGGATTGTCTAAGTATGATTAAAACTATTGAACTGCGAAGCCGAAGCGGGCAGTATTTGTGTAATCTTCAACACGTAGGCAACTATACTAAGATAGTGTGGAAGCCTGAGATTAGTTATGAAAAATTTAAGGCACTTGAGAACCACGGCGACTATGATACCGCTGTTGAAGGTAAGACGGGCTCTGGTGCTATGCTTCAAAAGTGTAATGCTGGAAAGATTGTCGTTGGAACTGTGGCTGAAAGAAAAGCAATCACTGATGGAGCAGACTCGGATGCTGTTAGAGATGCTATTCAAACATACTACAAAGTGCCTAGTGTGAATGCTCGTCGCCACGATGATACCGCAACCTCCGCAAATGCTGGAACATACAGCCTTGTAAATGTTGATTATGATGAGGCTAAGTATTTTGAAGGTGGAACCGATAATGGTGCTTTTCCAGTCATTGGTGTAAATCTTCCTTTGGGGATGTTGTTTGGAACCATTTTTGAACTTGATAAGACTATTGGATTTAATGAAATTTTGGATATGAGGATTGTGTGGGCTGAAACTTCGCGCACTTCATTCTACGGCACTGATGCTAGCAGTATTTCTACTGGTGCGGCGGCTACTGCTACAAATGCTACTATCAAGGGCTTGAATTTATTTCTCGCGGTTGAGACTGACCCGAATGTTGTTTTAGGTGTTCAACAAAAGATTGCTGGTGAAGGTTTTCCATTTAAAATTGAGTATCCAATTGCTTGGAAGCAGGCACTTACTGGAGAAAATCAAAACTTTGTTATCAAAATGAACCGCTCACAGGGTGAAAGAATTCGTCGTATCTACACATCAGTCTTCAATAGCACTGAAAACAAAAATACATCTTTTGATAACGACAATAGAATTGATGGTGTTGCTGCACCAAATACTGCTGGAAAGAAGGTTAAAACATATTATACCACTCTTGATGGAACTCGTCTCCAGCAGTTTGATGTTAAGACAGCAAATAACGAAGGCTATATGCTTCTCAAGGATAAATTGAAGGGTAGTGCTATTCTAAATTCAAATGTGTATCATTACAACTGGTTCCACGTTGATACATTTGATAACAATCGCTCCCTGTGGGATAAGGATACTGATGGCTATGAGGTTAGCGGTCTAAGCCTTGACAGCGAGAGACGATATGAATTTGTTGCGACTACTCCAAATGCTATCCAAAACCATTACACTTATGCTATTCTTCAGCGAAGTGTGCTTGTTAAGGGAATTGAAATCCTTATGTCGTCAGTAATTACAAATTCAAAAAAGAATAAAAAATTAGTTTTGAAAATAAAATTATTTTTTGTTTATATATAAGAAATGTCTCACCAGAGAAATTTAATCACACAAAATCCAGACGGAGATTTCGTAAATGTCAAAGTCGGATATGATGGACATGTTGAAACTAATCATATGAAAACCGCTTTCAGTGAAACAACTACTGCACAATTAACACCAGTATTACAAGAAATCTTTCCATATACCATTAATACAA
Organism: Paulinella micropora; assembly: GCA_019918135.1. Classification (NCBI taxonomy): domain Eukaryota; phylum Cercozoa; class Imbricatea; order Euglyphida; family Paulinellidae; genus Paulinella; species Paulinella micropora. The sequence continues at coordinate 98,109 of WBZZ01001972.1, forward strand.
GGGTATGGACAAAAACAGAAATAAAGGCGAGTGTTTCATTTAATACGAATATGGCTGAACTTAAAACAGAAGGAAAAACTAATGCTAGTGCGGTATTGGCGAGCAAAAAAAGAATAAAATACAGAACGGGTATGGGCGTCCTGTGTCGCTTTACAGCCTTATGGGAAACAGATGAAACCAAAGAGTATCGTTCATATATTGGAATAGGTGAAAGCGATGCCAACAACGGCTTCTATTTTTGGAAGCAGGACGAATCAGGAATGAGTATTCTTCATTCTATAGCGGGAGAAGATACATTCATTGGACAAGAAGAGTGGGATGACCCGTGTGATGGAACGGGAGATATGCCTAACTTGGATTGGACAAAGGGAAATGTATTTCAAATTCAATTTCAATACTTAGGCTTTGGTGCTATTAAGTTTTCAATTGAGAACCCCGAGACTGGCGAATTTCAATTAATACACACTATCAAGTATGCGAATGCTCATACTGGAGTTAGTCTGCGGAATACGACTTTACCCTTCTCTGCTGGTATAAATAATTATAATGCTGGTGATGGTGTCCAAATTCTAAAAACTGCTAGTGTTGGTTTGTTTGTTGAAGGCTCCAACACTATTAATTCAAGCATATCAAACGAAGCGGAAGGAGAAAAAAAGGCAAGCACTACTGAAAGCCCGATTCTAACCATAAAAAATAAGGAAACTTTTAATGGTATTACGACCAATTATTCAATCGTTTATCCAACTCTAGTGAGTATATCAAACGAAGATAACAAGGTTAATATAGTGCGAATCGTAAAAACGAGTGGACCACTTACGGCACAGAACTTCGTTGATATTGACGCCAAAACTTCAATCGTGTCAAAAGACAACAGCGCTACTGCTCTTGGTGGCGCAAATATAACGGACGTCATTGTTAAACTTTATGTTAATGCTATTTCTAGCCAACTTATTGACCTGCAAACTTACGACATACAACTCGCACCTAGTGAAAATCTAACATTTTTACAAAAGTCTGTATCAACTGTCGCAAATGGAGGAAATGTAAGTGTTATAGTTAATTTCTTAGAAGACCAATAAAGTGAAAAAAAAATGAAACGAAAGACAATGTTTGAGAATATCACTTTACTTTATCTTTTTTGGTATTTTCTTTTTAAAATTAGCTTTTATGACGCTCGCTTTCCTTAATACACATCCTTCTTACTGTACATGTAGCATTTGCTATATCTTCTCCTACGTTAGCCTTGATTTCGGTGATACCAGTCTCTTTTAAATCAGTCGCCGTAAATGGTGTGCTTTCTTCCTCCATCATTTTTGATAATGTAGCCTCCAACGGAATAACGACTTTCACGTTGTCGTCCCTCGGCTTGTATTGCTCATAGAAAGAAACAATGTTAGGTTTAGTCCATTTAATTGTTGGCTTTTTGACATTACCATCAAGGTTCCATTTTTCAATTTCATTCAAGTAGTCCTGTTTGGTGTTCAGGTCAGTCATTGATATTTTAGAATTGCGCTTCGTGCTACGCACTCTCGCTTATTCTAAAACATCGGAAAAAATTTAAGAAAAAATAATTAAAAGAAAAACGATGTTTTGTGATGACGAAGTCAGAACAAAATATCAAATATATTTTTTTACTTCACTTTTAATGTCCGTAAATTTTTCAAACCACGGCTGTTTCATAACCCATTCAAGATATGGTTTGTCAATAGTTGCAACATCTTGAATTTTCTTACCTTTATATTTACCAAATAGAAAAGTATCCTTCGGCTTCCTTTCTCTACCTTTTTCAATTGCCTTAATTTCATCGTTTATTACCTTTTTGACATCAGTAATAGAAAGGTTTTCTTTTTTATTTTTCAATGGAAAGTTGTTCAAACTTCTCGCATAGTCTGGTGAGGGTGGTCATTGGTCTATATAGAGTGGTAAAAAATTTTATGGAAAAAATTAATCAATTATTTATCATCTTTATTTTTTTTATATCCAAAAGGTCTAGTTTCAATCGCATTCTCTACAATTCCGATAACTTGTCTTTTCGTATATGTAAAACTAAATATCTTTTCTAAGTATTCGCTTGTTATTTTTTTCTTTTGTTTGTCTCGCGTTATCTTGTTGTTTTCTATTATAACTACTTTTCCAGACTTCTCAATTCGCTTAGCAATCCGTAATTCTTCATCAGTCTCCAACAATTCAGCCAGTTCATTTTTACCATTCTCAAATAATTCAGTGTTCGTAATACCTAGCCCGCAACTTATTACACTTAACATATTTGGTAAATTCAATGCTTTTTTCGTTTCATAGTTCATACTAAATCCTTTTACTTTCATACTGGCTTTACCATTATCTAATAAGTATCCATAACATTTCGGCCCGCCTCCCACAAAGGTTTTTATTTTCGCTCCTTTCAATTCATCAGTCCAATCTCCAAGTAAATCGCCTGTCTCTACATCTGCCTCATTAATTTCTTTGTTAGTCGTATATATTACGCTGTCTGTGTCATGATACAATATCCTATTACCTAATCTGTCCATCATATTATAAAGTCTCATTCTCGCATGGCATGTGGTAAATAAAGCAACTACAATATTTGTTTTTATCGGGTCGCTCACCGCATCCTGTTTTAAGTCATAACTGGCTTCTACAATTTGGTCGTTAATTATGTTAATATTTATATTATCCACTGATTTATCGTTCAATAGTTTGTATAAGGTATCTTTATCCTTTATCATTTTGTTCTGTGTTTTATTTTGTTTCTGTCCAAACTTGCCCCATAAAGAGTTCAAGCACAACTTAGCAACTGCTCGCCGTCCTTCGTTTTTAAATATTTTGCTTTCATCCATCTTTACACCCATTTTAACTTCCATGCTGTTTATGTAATTTTGTTTTTCGGCTTCCGTATTACATCCCGCGGGGTATCCGCTGGACTCTTGTTTTACTTTCAAGAATGTCTTTATGTATTCTTTGAAAAGGCTACTTCGGTAAGACAGGGTGTAGTAAGCCTCTCGGCGGTAGCATCTTTACCTTAGCCACTCCGAAATATTCTCTGTTTATAATTTTATTTTTCATTTCATTTCTTTCCTCCTCATTGCTTGGTCTAATAATTATATGGTGTCCGCTTGGATAAAGGTCGTAATACATCACGGTCGGATAAAGTGAGCATATGTCAATATATTTCGCATACTAATTATCATGTCGTGATTTCCAATATAATTTCAAAGCATTCACTCTACCTCCAAACATCGCCTCTCGTGGGTTTAGTCCTTCTTGTTCAGTAATTCGTTCGTTTGTATCCTCTGCCAGTCTTTCACTTGTTTTCATCAGGCTCCATTCGCACTCCCAGATACTTATTACTTTTGCTTGTTCGTTAAGTTGTTTTTCTCTTCTCATTGTTTCCTTGTATAGTTCGCCCATTGTCTTATTCTTCTTCACATTCAAAGCATTGCTATTCCAACACTTATCACATCCGTGCCAATGACACCCGTAAAACTCATAAGCGGTTTTGTTTTTCTCGTCCCATCCATCTACATACACACGAGATTGTCCAAGTTGAAACATTTTTTCACCTCCGTTGAATGCGTGCTTAATATCGGTTTTGTCTAACCTGCTTCTGTATGCTAACCATTTTACACAAGCCCTAGAAGTCATCCTGTTTTGTTTTTCCGCTTTCAATATCGCAATTGAATTTTCTGGCATAAACTTAGCACGATACAGAGCCATAACACAACTCGCAATAGTTGTATATTGAAAAGGGTCAATACCAAACTCTAGAAACTGGTTTCTAAAATCTATACAACCCTTTCTCAGTATATCAACATCTGAATGACAATACTCACCGATTTCCTTCGCCATGTCAAATCTGTTATGTGCTTTCACTTGTTCATCATACCATTCAAGAAATTCCTTTCGTTTATCTCCTCGCATCGTCTCGTAGCCGTAATGTTTCTTATGTGGCATTACACCAACATAGTTTTTATTTTTAGCCGTATTGAAGAAGTGCGGGAAGAACCCTTTCTTAAGTTCCGTAAGCCCGAATGTCTTTGGAAAGTCTGACAACGGCATCGTAAGAAAACTTAGGCTGTCTATAAACCGATACTTCTTAAGTGTCATCATCATAATCTTACCACCTTCATAAATTACAAATGGAGTTTGTCCATTATCAACCAACCACTTAAGAATAAACTGACAATCATAACCGCGGGCATTGTGTGCGATAAATGTAAATCCGCTGTGTTTAGTGTCAAAAGCCCAATTACAGAAATCTTGAATGTTTTTATGTATAATAGGGGAGGGGTTTCACCCCCTACCATACCCCCACCTTTTTCGTCAAGGGTTTGGAAAGGGGCGGGGCCCCTTCCGTCGTAATACTGGCTTTCAGCATGATTAACAATGTGCTCGCCTGTGTCCTGTGTCGCTTCAAAGTCAAAGAATATGTATTGCTCTGACGGCGGTAAGATTTCTTTTTGGACTATTTCACATTGGTGTTCAAGCGGTTTCACTAGTTTGCAATTTCGGCATTTCGCATATCCGCATTTGTGCTCATCCTTCTTTCTGTAATTAAGACCGCACGATTTACATTTTGCTTTAACATCGCAGTTTGTCGTCCTGTGGTTATTAAAGCATTCAGTGTTTGGAAACTTTCTATTACACTGCTCACATTCTTTCCACTGGCTCTTGTCATTTATTCCCTTACAACCCTTGGTTTCACAGATACTACATTTTGCTTCACAGGCGTGTCTTTCCATATACCCTCTTAGACATAACTCACAGAAATTCTTTTTTCCAATCATAGACTTCATGTTAGTTATGGCATCGTAATGTCCTTCAGTCTTTAGAATATAAAGATTAGTCAGCCGTTCGCCGTTCGCATCAAGTAGTTCTGTTTTATAAATGATTTTGTCAGGAAATTCAACAATAACCAGATTGTATGTAATGTGATTAGCAAATGTATTAATTTCAGGTATCCCACACACATCCTTAATGACTTTCGCCTCTGCCATTTCCTGCTGTATCTTTCTTTTTCCCATTAGAATTGTCTTGAATTTTGGATGTTTTTCAATTTTTGCTTTGACTACAACGATTGCTCGTGCTAAGCATAAGTTATCGCTGTTGGTAATACAGATTACTCCTTTCTTTCTGTATATATCCAATTTGTTCAAAACCTGTAGCCTTGTCCCGCCAGTCGGCATTTTAACAGATTTCAACACAAATTTTAATTTATCAAAGTTTATCCCGTTCTCGTCCATGTAAAGACTTTCGTTGCTTTGAAATATTGCTGACAATCTTTCTAAAACTTTTTCAACCGAGATTTGATTAATTTTGTGTAAGCCTGTTGATACCTTACCGCATATCGGCTTTCATTTATTCCTAGTTCGTGTTCCTTGCTGTCGTCCCTCATGATATCATAATTACCATACCTCAACAAGTCTCTGTAATTTTCTTTCATCTCTTTTTTCTCTTCAATCGTAGGTAAAGGTGGTGCTATTGGTATAGCATGGTGTTCAAAATACACCGCACCTCTTACTTGGTTCAAGTAGTTTTGGGCTGTCGGTGTATCAATTTTATATCCCCTTACCTTCGGCTTGATATATAGCACATCCCGACCCCTGACAGACTTGATTTCGTAATTTATCTTATATTCCCTTAATCTATCTAACCTGTAGACCTTGCCGTTATACGTGTGTGTCTCCATGTTTGATAATAGTATATCAAGGAAAATGTAATTTTATAAAATTAAAATATTTGTCTGCCTCAATCGGTCGTCCCCTCGTGGTCTCGTGTGTGCCCCTATATATATAAGGACCCTCCTTGTCTTTAAATGGAAATTCAGTGGTTTCCGCAGAGAAACCTTTTTGATTATCAATACTTACCATACCCGCAACCGCAGTGGCAGTTATGTTCCATGTATCCGCACATATTACATCTATCCTCGTCATCTTTCTTTATTCTCTCCATATACTCTTTGCTTGGCCTTGGAGGAACTGGAGGTTTTTCTTTTTCTGCTGAAATATGTTTCTGAGACTTCATATGTCGCGTTTTGTTTCCATTATGTATTTCAGCACCACATCCACACTTAAAATCTTTATGCTTCCAAATTTTTTTCTTTTCTTTTTTGATTATTCTTGTTTCTTTATCGTAATTAATTTTCCATTCCTCTTATTTAGGTATTATATTTTCCTCGTGATATTTCTTTGCTTCTTCCAATGCTTGCTCTTTTGATTTTTTCTTTCCGATGCTGAAACTCTTACACATAACCTTTCCTCCTTCTCTCCATTGAACTTTTACCATTAGTCTCTTTTCGTTATTCTTTACCATAACACAACCTCTGGACATTCTAAACCTCTGAGTGTCTTCGTTTGTCATCCTATATGTGTCTTTATTTTATTTCTTTAAATAATAATTATTTAAAGGTAGCAGTTTTTCTTTCTTTTGTCTGTCTGTATTTGTTATAAATAGGTAGTGGAAATAATGAATAACGGCTCTTAGTGCAAAAACACTTCTCACAATGTTATATTTTTGACTGAGAATTTCTGGTAAAAAAATCCAGACCTCGTCGCCACGGCGCCAGCGCGCTAGTGCGTTGGTGCAGTGGCGCAGAATTTGATAATGACTGAAAGTCTAATCCACGAAGAAAAATAGAACGAAATTCATAATAAGAGAGATTTTAATGAAATTGTTGTTTTGAACTTAGAGAGAAAAGAGTTGAAAAGGTAGCCTCAAAACACAATAACTGCTCTTAGTGTGGTTTCTGTGATGAAACTGCACTGAAACCCTGTGCCCAAGTGGCACCCTATAAGTAGTATAGGGGGCCACTTCGGCACAGGGTTTCAGTGCAGTTTCATCGCAAAAACCACACTAAGAGCCGTTATTGTGTTTTGAGGCTACCTATTCTCTCTAAGTTCAAAACAACAATTTCATTAAAATCTCTCTTATTATGAATTTCGTTCTATTTTTCTTTGTGGATTAGACTTTCGGTCATTATCAAATTCTGCGCCACTGCGCCAGCGCACCAGCGCACCAGCGCACTAGCGCCGTGGCGACGAGGTCTGGATTTTTTTACCAGAAATTCTCAGTCAAAAATATAACATTGTGAGAAGTGTTTTTAACCACACTAAGAGCCGTTATTCATTATTTCCACTACCTATTTATAACAAATACAGACAGACAAAAGAAAGAAAAACGGCTACCTTTAAATAATTATTATTTAAATAAATAAAATAAAGACACATATATATTCATATTAAAGACATAGAATAATATCCTATATATAAAAATGACAGACACAAAAGAGCAACCTATCAACATTTCAAAGGGAGGAGTATATATAATAAAGGAAACAAGACCAAAATTAATTACAGGTTCATGCGAATTCGTTGTAGTTCAATGGTGTGAAGAAGGTAAAATAAAAAAGAAAAGGTTTAATTTTTCAGAGTTTGGAAAAAGAAATAAGGAACAAGCCTTAGAGGAAGCAAATAGATTTTATAAAGAAAACATAAAACCTAAATATGAAGTTTGGAAAAAATACAATGATGAACGAGTTAAGCAAAATAAACAACAATACAAAAATGAATGGAATAAGGAATGGATGAAGAAAAAAATTATATGTGAATGTGGTGAAGAGACAACAAAAGGATATAAAACAAGACATCTTTTATCAAGCAACCACGAATTAAGAATGAAAGGAATTAATCATTCAAATGATGATTTAAATACAGAAAAAATAAAATGTGAATGCGGTTCAACGATAAGGAGAAATGGGAAAGAAATTCATGAGACAACCGCAAAACATAAGAAATACATTCAAACTAAAAATAATTAAAAATATTATAAATCCATAATCTCTTTTTTCTTTTTAATTCTAGCACTGCTACGTATGTTTTCCGGTTTTACATCCAACGATTTTAATAAATTAATATTTTTTTCTCATTTGTAATTTGTTTCACTTTGTCCGATAATTGCTCTTTAGGTCCTTCTTCTTTATGGTGCTCTTCAACGTTAGTCTTTAATAATTCTGACGGTCGGACTAAGTCCTCTTCACTGAGTATAACTTTGAAGCCTTTCCGACCCTTAACCTTGAATATAGTTTTACTGAATTGTTTATCACCTTTAGAAAAAATAGTTCGTTCAAGTTCCTTTCTCACTCTTGTTCCTTTAGGGAATTCATTAATTAAAGGATTTCGGTATATTTCCTGAGTGTTCTTTTCGGTTTCCTTCAAAAACATTAATTGGTACAGCCTTTATTGTTGTATGATATGTTTTATTATAAGCATCAACAACCTCATGAATAATAGGAACCCATTGAAAATTTTCATTAAATTCCCATATCAAGTTTAATTCATTTCGTATTGTTCTAATAAACCTATCAATTATACCCATTGTTCTGTGATCGCCTACTTGGACAGTTCTATGTTCAATATTATTTTGTCTGAAATATTCACTGACTTGTCCCTTAAACTCACCACCATTATCTGAAGTAATTCTTTCAGGAACTTTTTTTGTAAATATTTTTTTAGCCCATCTAAGACATAACCAGTTGTTTTATTTTTGACTGGCTCAATCCATCCACGACGCTATATACATCAATAGCAACTAATCCAAAATTATAGTTAGAATTACCTTTCTTTGTCGCCACCTTTGACATATCCATTAAATCAATAAATACTTGACTTAGTGGTTTTGCTTCTGGTGAGGTTATCGTGTTCCATATCTTAGCGGGCTTTGATTGAAAATGTATTTCGGCCACTTCTTCAAGTTTTTCTTTTCGCTCTGTCTGCTCAGGAGTTTCTTGTTGTTGTTGCTGACCATGTTTATGGTCCATGATATATCATTAAAATTTTAAAAACACTCTATCTATTTCATTATTTTTTTCCTTTTTGCTTGGCTTTTCTGCTTGATTATAAACATTAACAGATATGTTTGACTTTTTACCTTTACCTTTCTTTACTGGTTCTTCTTCACTTTCTTCACTTTCGCTTTCGCTCTCATCAGGCTCAGGCTCAGGCACAGGCTTTTTACTTACTTTCTTCTTTGCTTCCGCTTTCTTTCTTCTTATTTTCATCTTAGCCATCTTTTCAGCAATGATATCAGTAAAATCACATTCTTCATCGCTATCACTGCTTTCTTCTGGTGTATCATCTTGGTCTTTTCCATTAATGATATCATTAGCAACACCCATTTCAGCCATGCGGTTTATCTTTTCCTCCATCTCTTCATCATCGCCTACATAAGCCTTTCTACACTTTGCTAATTTCTCTTTTGCTATTTCTACCTTTTGCTGTTTCTTACTCTTAATACTTTCCACGGCCTTACCCCAGTTCTTACGACTTGCTTCGGGAGACGGCATTTATACTAAGATTAATATATTTTAGTATTTTTAAAAATTAAATATTTAATTATATTATGTCGCAATATAAATCCTTACTTGGCCTTAATGAGTTGGCTGTTGATAGTCTAAACATACTTAACTTAGACCTTACCAACACAAACATAGTCGGTCTGAATACAGACAGAGTGCCAGAAGATGAAAACCCTTTGAACCTCTACTATACGGATTTACGATTTGACACAAGATTATCTATCAAATCAACTACAGACATAAAAGAAGGAAAAAATTTATACTACACAGAGCAACGAGTAAGGGATAATGACGAAGTCAAAGCCTCAACTCAACACAGAAGCAATACTTCCAATCCGCACCAAACCAGTTTATATAACTTGATAGACACAAACATACTTGCACAAGCAAGCGGGCAATACTTAACTTACAACGATGTAGAAGGCAAATGGAAGAATACTGCCCTTGGTTCAATTGATACACTTCCAGATGTAGTCATTACAGCACCAGTGGCGATAAATAGTTATCTAACATATAATTCAATAAACTGGGTAAATAAAACATTTCCGATAAAGTTGATGAAACAGGCAACATTAGTATGGGAATGAAGAATATAATAAACGTAAATTTACTAAATGATAAAGGTGTTGATGAATGGATATTTGAGCATAATGATAATAATAATAAGGTGACAGCATCTGGAAGTATAGACACACATAGCGATGTGACAATATCAGGCTTTCCAGCAGATAATCAACTGATTATGTATAGCACGGGGCAATGGAGAAACACCACACCGCCCTTTCTTAGATTAGACGGCACAGCCAGTATGACGGGGGCACTCAATATGAATGGTTATGCTATTTCAGGGGCTTCTACATATAATGGAATTAATCTCGCTAATCTCGCAGTTGATGGTTCGGTGCTTAAACTAACAGGAGACCAAACCATAGCAGGAACCAAAACATTCAGCAACATAATAAATGCTAGTGCGGGGATTGATATGAAAAGCCAAAGCATAACAAATGTTAATCTTGTTGATGGTGTTGATGTTTCCGCCCTTGATACTTCGGTGGTTAAACTAACAGGAGACCAAACCATAGCAGGGAATAAAAAATTTACATCAGTTTTAGAAGTAAGTGGTTCGTCCAACCCTACTACTTTTGATGGTATTGGCATAGCCTTTGATACAAAAATAGGAATGATTGCCGCACAAAAGACAGCAACAGCGACTTGGTATCCGATACAAATAACGGGTTCGTATGTTGAGTTATATTCAGGTAATACTTTAATTATAACCGCAACTGGCACTACACTATCTTTGAATAACAACAAAATAACAAACTTAGCCACACCATCAGCAACAACGGACGGAGCAAACAAAAGTTATGTGGATACATTAGACGGGCAAAATGTGAAACTAACAGGAAACCAAACCATAGCAGGAATTAAGACATATAGCAGTGGTGTTGAAATTACTGGAAATTCAATCAATTCAACAACAAAGGGCACATTTATCGTTTTCAATTCTACCAGTAATATCGGGTCAATTGCTAGTTTGGATATGAAAACTGCAACATATTACAACTTTGAAATTTCTGCGAAAAAAATAAGTTTTATTATTGACGGGACGATCGTCGGTTGGGTAAATGCTTCGGGGTTAGATTGTAATAGTAGCAAAATAGCCAACCTTGGAACTCCGACATTAGCGGCCGATGGAGCAAACAAAAGTTATGTAGATACATTGGACGGGCAAAATGTAAAACTAACAACAGACCAAACCATAACAGGAAGCAAAACATTTAATGGGGCGAGCACTGTGATAAAATATCTAACTTTAACGAACAATGCTGATTTTAATAATCAAACTATCACTAATGGAGGAAATATCACATATAATGGTGCGAGGATATTAAACCAAAATGGAGGAGATATATTCTTTTCACAGACATCAGGAGATTATCAATATTTCTTATTTACTCTAAATACCGCTACAAGTGGAACCGCGAACCAACGAGGTTATGTATTTACGAATGTAGCATCTGATGTAAAAGGGGCGAGACTTTATATTTCAAAACTTTTGGATAATAAAAGTGCTTCGTCTGACATTGTCCGTTTTAACAATGCTGGCGGTATGCGGTTTTATGGTGCTTTGGATATGAACTCAAACAATATAACAAATGGCGGAACAATAACAGGAACAACAATTACTTCAACCGCGGGGGTATCAACGACGACACTCACGGCGAGCGGATTATTGACAGCGACAGGAGGTTCTAGCATAGTTATACAAGGAAATACGAATGGAGGCAATACAAGAGGAATATTTTTGTGGGATACTGGCAATACAAATTATGGTATTTATATGGCATCAAATGGAGGAGGCACAAATACCAGAAGTCTAGCGGGAGGGTCTGCGGTTGCAGGCAATGATTTCACTTCTTTTGCCGTTAGATTTAGGGTAAGTAATGCTTCAACCGACGGATTTATATGGGAGAACTCGTCCGAACAATTGTTAATGTCATTAAACGGGGCAAACGGGACTTTATGGACAAAAGGGTTAATAACGGCTAGTGCAGGTATATCAACAACGACATTAACTCTTCCAACAACATCAAGCGGATTTTTAACACTAAGACAAAGACCTGCTTACACTAATGACCCACAACTATATTTTAAATCGGGAGGATATACGAATTATGGAGCAATTGTTTCTTCTACTGGTTTGCTTCACGCTTGGACTACTTCAAACTCTACTACTGGCGAGCCGTCTGGTAGTTATAATTATATTCCGCTAAATGGTGCTTGGACAAACTCATCGGACAGGAGATTGAAAGCAGATATTAAGACATTAGACTGCGGGGATTGTTGTGATAAACTTATGAAAATAAATTGTTGCTCATATTATTTGAAATCAGACGAGAAGAAAGAACAAAAGAACCACGGATTTATTGCTGATGAAGTTAAAAAAATATTTCCTGAGTTTGTATCCGAAAGTGGAATAAAAGCGGACGATGGTGAAGGCTACCTTGAAGGTATAACATATACAAGTTTTATACCAATATTGGTTAGTGCTTTTCAACACATGGCGGAAAAGGTAGTTAATTTAGAAAAACAAAATAATAATCTCATGAATATACTACAAGAAATTAGAGAAAATGTCAAATAATACAACTAGACTTCACAGACCACCGCCTATTATGGATATGGATGGCGAACTAACTCCAGAATTAAAGTCTCGTGTTCTTGAAGTAGAACTAAAGACTGAGGAAAAAAAAGTAGAGCACGAAATTAACGACGAATGGAAATGTTGTTGTTTCAAAGAAAAAACGGATGCGAGATTAATTAAATATTTGACACAAATATCAATATTGGTAGGTGTCATAATACTTTGTATTTTTAGATTAAGTGATCCGTCAATTAGTTGTGCAAATGCTAACACTTATGTTTCTATACTATCTTTATGCTTAGGAATAAATTGTCCCTCGCCGAAGTTAAATTAAAGACCAAATGATGCCAATCCAAGCATGTTATTAAAATGTGCTTGATTTTTTAGGTGAATTGATGAATATCCTACAGACACTATTATACCACATATACATATAATCTTTTTTATATATATTTTCTCATAATATTCTCTAGATTTTTGAATTAAATGATTTCTATTTAATTCTCTGTATTCTTTTGATTTGTGTGATATATGGATTTTATTTTTTTCATCCCATTCTTTCTTTTTTTGTGCGAGATATTTCCTTATTATCTTCAATATATTCTTTTCTAGTTCTTCCATTTATGATCTTGTTAATACATTTATCTGTTTGTCTTATTATTTGACCTTCTCTTTTTCTTAAATTATCAATATTTTCACACGAATAATCTTCTATCAATTCAATATAATTGTCTTCATGTTGTATAATTTCAAAACTTGAAGTATAATGATACTTTCCACTTTTGTAGCATTTGTAGTTTTTTCTATGAGCACCAATTCGTTGAGCCAATGTCTGTGTAGTTGATCCAATATAAATTCTATCAGTTTGGTGCGACCTAATCGCATAAATTTTTCCTTTCTTACAATCTCCGACTCGTGGCATATTGATTGTTATTCTTTGTTATTATTATATATCATTATGTTTAAATAGAATTACATTCATATAAGTATTTTATACCATGAAGCATCACTACCCGAACACATTAAAGGAAGGGCTTCATCAAAACTAACACACCAATCACTAAAAGGTTTATACACACATTTAAATTTAGTATCTATACCTTTTTGAATACAATAAACACAACCTATATTCCTTTTTTCACTTATCCGTGAGTAAAAGTCGCAGGCAGTCCGACCTAACACATACCCGACAAATATTAATAAAATTTTTATCATCTTATATCTATATTTATATATTTTAACCACAAAGCACGACCATCTCGTAGAGTGATTACACCCTTCGGGTAGTAAAGTGGCGAAGCAAGCGTAGTCAGAATGACGGAGCACAAATACCAAAAGATTATTTTTCTGAGCAATGATTTTGCTGGAGGAAGCAAAACATTTAATAAAAATATTCAAATGTCATTCACACCCACCAAAATGAATGTAAAATTTATCCACTATATGAACGACCAGACCGAAACCAAAACCAGAATTCTTTATATGGACAGAATTGGAATTATTGGAACATTTGCGGACAGCACCTCAGCAAACATTTCAAACCTTAGTTATAATTTGGGTGTTGTCGGATGGACTGACTGACAATATATATTTAAAGTCCTTGAAACTGACAGCGGAAATATTGACACAGGAAATTTAGCGGGAAGAATTGTTGTATGCCTAGAGTTTCTAGGCTGATATTTGTTTCAGACCCGATTCGACTTCGTCGAATCTACAACGTCTTCAACAAACATCGTAAAACCATTTAATTTCTTGTAAATGAAAAAAACGATGTTTTAGAATAAGTGAGAGTGCGGAGCACGACCATCTCGTAGAGTGATTACGCCCTTCGGGCAGTAAAGCGCAATTCTAAAATATCATACAAAAAATCAATAATGTCAAAGTTAAGCCTGTGAAGCAGGATGGAAACGGAGATAAAAAAGCCAAGGGTTATAAATTATTCAATGAGCCGTATGCTAACATATTTTTGCTTGCCCGTAAGAAGAGCGGTAAGACGACAGCACTCTTTGAAATACTGAAACGGACTACAGACAGAAAAACCCGCATTGTCATTATTGCTTCAACGATACACAAGGACTACATTTGTAAAGCAATGGTAAAGCACTTTAAGAACAGAGGCAATCCGATGGCAATATATACCTTTCTTAAATCGTATGGTGTAAATGTCATTGATTATGAGTTAGACAAACTGAACAGACATGACGAGCAACACGAAGGAGAAATCAAAGATGAAGAGGAAATAGAGAAGCCACAATTTTTATACTTTGGAAAGGAAAAGAAAAAAGAAGAAGGAGGTGAGAAGAAAGAGAGACCAAGTAAGTATATTTCTCCAGAGGTAGTTTTTGTTTTGGACGATTTAGGAAGTGGATTAAGAGACAAGTCCGTAAGTGATTTGTTAAAAAAGAACAGACACTATAAATCAAAGGTTATTATGTCTAGTCAGTATTTGAACGACCTACGGCCAGAAGCCATTAAGCAGTTAGATTATTTATTAATCTTTCCGGGCCAGTCTCAGGACAAAATGGAACTCGTGTA
Source organism: Paulinella micropora (assembly GCA_019918135.1). Classification (NCBI taxonomy): domain Eukaryota; phylum Cercozoa; class Imbricatea; order Euglyphida; family Paulinellidae; genus Paulinella; species Paulinella micropora. Next base: position 113,141 of record WBZZ01001972.1, read on the forward strand.
TAAACACTTAGACCTATCTTTTGACTTTGATTACTTTCTTCAAAAGTATCACGAAGCAACAAAGGAGAGATTTAATTTTCTTTATGTTTCAAGTGTTGATGATGAGTTAAGAAAAAACTTCAATTTCAGATTAAAATAATATTTTTAGAAATTATAATTATTTTTTTCTATTTTTTGCTGAAAGATTTTTTAAATCTTTCTATAGTATAATGGTAGTGAAGACAACTCGTGTTGAAGTCATTCCAACAATCGGCAAACGAACTATTAACTCAAGCACAAACATGGCTGGAGGCAAAAAGAAGACTGGTCGCAAGAAGAAGCAAGGAGGCAAGGGACAGGCTGGCGGTAAAATTAACTGGCAAAAAGTTGGCAAAACCGCAATGGCCGTTGATAAATTTCTTCGCGGTAATAAGTTAATCTCAAGGACTGCGGGAGCATTAAGTAGTGTCGGGGTTCCTTACGCAGGTAGTGTTGGTGCTGTAGCATCAAGACTGGGGTATGGTAAGCAGAGAGGACGTGGAGCACTCAAATTCTAAATGATATTTGTTTCAGACTACGTCTTCAACAAACATCGAAACCCAGTTTATTTTTTTGGAAAAAGAAGAAACGATGTTTTAGAATAAGTGAGAGTGCGACAGCACGAAACGCAATTCTAAAATATCAAGGAAATATTTTTTGTTTAAAATATACGATGGTTGCTAAAACCAAAAAAAACAAAGAAACAGAAATTAAGACCCCCGCGGGTTTATAGAAATAAAAGCGGGAAGCCGTATATTATCCAGAAGGGTAAAAAATATTATCTTAATTTCGGTAAAAAGACAAATAATATGAGCACACTTCAAATTGTTAAACTTTTTATGAAATACTTGAGCAGACCAAAATCAAAGCGGACACCTAAGCGAAAAGAAGACTTAAGAAAAGTCCAGAGTTTGTCGGAGATTGAGCAAAATACTAGAACCGCCATTAATGAGCACTTAGACAAACTCAGAGAGGAAAAATACGAAAAGATTGATGAGATTGACCAAAAAGAGAAAAAAGCACAGGCGGATGCTGAAGTAGAAAAGAATTGGCAAGAAAGAAAAGACATAGCAGATGCTAAGGAAAGGCAGGATGAGTTAGCAAGGATACACCGCAATGAACTATCAGATATTAAGGAACGACAAGAACAAAAAGCCAGAGAACTAAGAAGGGAGCAAAAACTTATAGATGATGTAAAATATGAAGAAGATAGAAAAAATAGGATACAAGCATTACCACCGCCACCACAATATCAATATATTATGCCACCACAGCAGGGGCAACCACAAGCACCGCCATTAGGAGCACCACAACAAGCACCGCCATTTGGAGCCCCACCACAAGCACCGCCATTACCTAATTTAGGAGATGAATCACCATTGAAAACGAAAGAGCAATATGAGGAAGAAAAAAAGCAAAAGCAGAAAGATATTGAAACACTGAAATTAGCAGGATATACAGATAAGTTCATAAAAAAGATTAGTCGTAAAGACTTACAAAAAGCCAGTCAAGATATTCAGATGGCTATAGCCACAGCGACATCTTTAGAGGAACAGAAAAAGTTAGCAGAAGAATATAAAGAAAAACTTGAAAAGGAAGAAAAGAAGGCAGAAGAAAAGGGTAAGCATTTTGAACATTTACAAATTAATCAATTTTTAATATCAGCATTTTCAAAAACTTATCACCCAAACATTACTATAAAAGAGTTAGCACAGGCTTTAAAAAAGAGACTAGATAGTGATGGACATAAAAAATTAAATTACAAAGACACTTCAAAGTGGATTATTGACATGATTAAAAGGTTTAATATTGATGATGGAAATGAAAAGGAAAACGTAAAAAGAAAAGTAGCGGATTATGCTAGATATGAAGATTATATGGGTATTAATGTGCAAAAAGGTAGTGGAGCGAAGACATTAGAAGAATTAATTGATAAGGTATTTTCAATAGCAAAAAAAAAAAAAATATTTAATCCGCAAAGATTGGAAACACACAATGAATAAAAAGGACTTTGTAAATACTCTAACGAACAAAATGACAATATACCCAAATGTTGATAAACAAGTTTCAAATGATTTGAATATTGACGAGGGAATGCCGCAGCCTACCATACCACCTACGATTACCCCACCATTAGAGCCACGGCCACAGCAACCAGAGCCAGAGACAATATCCCCGAGAACAAGTTCTGCGGAGCAGAACATCGTGGCAAAGCCACTCATCGCGGAAACGCCACAGCCAGAGGAGCCACGGCCAGAGGAGCCACAGCCAGAGAAGCCACAGCAACCACAGCAAGAGGGTGAGGGGCGGGGACTAATGACTTATGAAATAGACAACATAATGAAAAAATATGGATGGTATCTCGGAGCAATAGCCAGTGATGAAATCTATAAGTTGAAGCCCGGAAGCAGAAAGCGATACGGATTTATTATGAATACAGACCCGAGCAACAAAAAAGGACAGCACTGGATGGCAATATGGATAAGTCTAGATAAAGACAGGAGTGTTGAAGTGTATGACCCTTTGGCTGAATATCAACCGACTGAAGACTTTCAACAACAAATGAAACAACTAATAGATAAAAGCCACCCAGATAGTTATTTGTTAATGAAGGTTAATCAAGTGAAAGAGCAGAGTGATACTTCGGACACGTGTGGATGGTTTGCTATGGGGTTTTTAATGGAGCGAGCGAAAGGTATTAAATTTAAATTTGCCAGCGGTTATACAAACTTAAAAGAAGAAGAAGCGGAGAAATTAAAAGCACAGAATGGGTATGGTAATTTTGATACATACATTTGATATTTTCTAATATATAGATTTTTGAGGTTGTAGGTGGTTTTTATAAAAAGCACCTACGATGGAGTACAAAGGCGGTCGTTCAAGTTCCATTTACTACATAAATAGAAAAAACCGAATAACGGGGACAGACAGCGACTTTACACACGAAGTCAATATGAAGGGGCTAGACAATCCAACTCACTGCAAAATTCTTCATATTTATGTGCCGAAATCGTATTACTCTGTGGCTTCACCATATAATACTTTTACATTATCCGAAGACGGGTATGAGGCTTTAATTACGATACCTGAAGGAAACTACACAATGAACAACTTAAAAAATAAACTATCTGAGATATTGACGGCAGAAAGTCCGAATGACTATACTTATGTTGTCTCAAGCAACAATACAAACACAGAAGCGGAGGATGGTAAATTAACATTCAGTGTTTCAAATAACGGAGGTATTCAACCACTGTTTATATCTGATGCTGATACCCGTATTCATGAGGTTATGGGTTTTGATAGAAACTCAACATATTTCTTTGCTAATGATTTTATTAAATCGCCAAATGTAATTATTCTAACTGGTGAAAAAACTTTGTATTTTCAATCGGATTTGGTGAATGAAGGTGATAATCATGTGCTACAAGAAATATACACAGCCAACGAAATTCCTTTCGGCTCTGTCATTTATGATGGAAGCGGGTCTGAGTATGGTAAAACATTGTCCGCTAATTCAAACAATGTATTCAGGTTTTACTTGACAGACGAAAATGACCAAACAATAAATCTTAATGGTTTGGGAATAGTTATGACTTTATTGGTTTATCGTGAAACTAATTATTTTAGTTTATTTAATTCATTCTTTAATTTGTTGAAATCAAAGTAGATTATCTAATTTTAGAATTATTTATTTTTTTTATTTTTTATTTTTGCTGAAAGATTTTTAAAATCTTTCTAATATATTTCGTGTATTAATCAACTTACACTACTTCAAACACAAAACAAAAAATGCCTGTCCAATACGGAGGAGAACTAGTCCATCAGACTAAGGAACTGCTCACTGGTAAGTATGAATTGAACAAACTTACTGCCCGTGAAGGGTCGGCTGATGTTGTTCTCACCACTGCGGGAGGAAATGAAAGCACCTTTGAAATCCCTACTCGTCCTTTGAACCTTGCGAGGTCTGTCTTGCGATTTACTTACACCCCTGCCGCATCTGCTGGTTATAATCGTATGTTTATGGATTGCTTGCCTATGATACAAAGAATTGAACTGCGAAGCCGAAGCGGTCAATATTTGTGCAATCTTCAACACGTGGGCAATTACACTAAGATGATTTGGAAGCCTGAAATTAAATATGAAAAATTTATGGCACTTGAAAACCACGGGGCGGGTGTATCTAGCGGGGCTATGCTTCAAAAGTGTAATGCTGGAAAAGTTGAGATAGGAAGTGTAGCGGAAAGAAAGGCAATTACTGATGCAGCCAATACTGCTGGAGTGGTTGCTGCAGTTCAAGGATACTACAAAGTGCCACTTGTTAATGCCCGCCGTCATAATGATACTGCTCTCGCCGATAGCACTGCCGGAAATTATAGCCTTGTTAATGTTCCTTTTGAGGAGGCTAAGTATTTTGAAGGAGGCGGTAATGGAACGAATACCCCTGTCGTTAAAGTTAAACTTCCGTTGGGTATGATTTTTCGAACTATTTTTGAACTGGATAAGACTATCGGTTTTAATGAAATTTTGGATTTGCGAATTGTGTGGGAGGGAACTAACCGCTCTACTTTCTATGGAACTGATGCAAGCAGTATTTCTACTGGTGCCGCACAGGTTGCTGTTGGTGCTTCTATTTCAAACTTGAATCTGTTTCTTGCCGTAGAGACTGACCCAAATGTCGTCCTTGGTGTTCAGCAGAAGATTGCGGGAGAAGGTTTTCCGTTTAAGATTGAATACCCTATCTCTTGGAAGCAGAACCTCTCAACAACAAGCCAAAATTTCGTAGTAAAAATGAACCGCTCGCAGGGTGAGAGAATTAGAAGAATTTATAGTTCCGCATTCCACAACGACGAAAATAAAAATACTGCTTTCGACAATGACAACAGAGCGGGTGCTGAGGTTGAAAAATACTATACAACCCTTGACGGCTCGCGACTTCAACAATTTGATGTTGATGTTAAGGAAAATGAAGACTATATGATTTTGAAGGATAAGTTGAAGGGGAGTGCTATCCTAAACAGCGATGTCTATCATTACAACTGGTTTCATGTGGATACTTGGGACAATAACCGCCCACTATGCGATAAAGATACTGACGGCTATGAAGTAAGCGGTCTGAGCCTTGATACTGCGCGACGATATGAATTTGTCGGCACTACTGTCGGCAATAATCATAACCATTATACTTATGCCATTCTTCAGCGAAGTGTGCTTGTGAAGGGAATTGAAATCCTTATGAGTTGATATTTATCAATTTCACTCTCATTCGCTTTGCTTATTCTTGTTTGTTGATAAACATCGAAAAAACGATGTTTTACAATAAGCGGGAGTGCGTCAGCACGAAGCGCAATTCTAAAATATCAAAAAGAATAATAAAAATAAAAATATTTTTTTGTTTTATATACACAAGAGATGACTACTCACCAGAGAAATTTAATCGCACAAAATCCAGACGGAGATTTCGTAAATGTAAAAGTAGGGCATGATGGTTATCTTGAGACTAATGTTGAAAAAACAGCATTTGGTGAATTAGCAACATCGCAATACACACCGATTATACAAGAAACATTTATGTATAATGTAAATACCTCTAAGTGGAACACAAGCACTACTAATGCTACATTAGAGGAAAAGAGTGCTATGGCATATCTAACAACACAGGCAGTTGGAGGTTCAAGATTATTCATTGAAACAAAAAAGAAAATTAAATATCGTGCTGGTATGGGGGTATGTGTCAGATTTACTGCTTTGTGGAATACAAATGAAGCAGGCGGATATTCATCTTATGTAGGTATTGGTGATTCCTTCTTGACGGACGGATTTTTCTTCTCAAGAGAAAGCGGTGTAATGAAAATATACCAATTTAACAACTCCGCAGTCATTACTGAGGTCAAACAAAGTCTATGGAATGTAGATAAAGCAGATGGAACGGATTACTTACCAGCCATTGATTTCAGCAAGGGTAATGTATTTCAGATTAAATATCAATACTTAGGTTTTGGTCAGATGTCATTTTATATTGAAAATCCAAACACTGGTCAATTTCAACTAGTCCATGCTATACGATATGCCAACAGCAAAACTGCTACATCTCTTAATAATACTACTTTACCATTCTTGGCTTCTTTGGCTGTTGGTGCTAATCCGCAAATCCAAAGCCTTAGAATTGCCAGTGTTGGATGCTTTATTGAAGGAACTGAAATCATAAGATGTATTCCATTTATTTATGAAAGAACAGCAAATACAACGAATGTAGCAACTCATGCTTTTACTATGAGAAATAATACTAATATTATTGGAAACACTATTGCTAATTATAGTATAGTGTATCCTAGACGGTTAAATATTCTAAATACTGACACTAAAAGTAGCGTAATCATTAAGGTAATAAAAAATGCTACACTTACAGGTGCCGTGTATGCTGAGAACAATACAAATACGAGTTTAGTTTCGTTTGATACTACTGCCACTATTAGTGGCGGGAATGTGATTGCTGTTGTATTCGTGAATACTAGTGATGCTCAAAGTATAAATTTTGCTGATTATGATTTAGATGACATGTTGCCAAGCGAAAGGCTAACTATAACAGCACAGGCTACTTTAAATCAGACTATAAGTATTCAGTATGCTTTTACTTGGATTGAGGACCCTTGAAAGCAAAAAAAAACGAAAATGGAAGTGTGGATTTTCAAATATCACTTTTTAAAATACTTGATAAAATTATTTTTTCTAACTTCATTCATTTCTTCATTTTTTTCTAGAAATGAAAGCACACATGCCACATCACAAAATCTATCATCGTCAATTGAAACTGATAACACATTTTTTTTCTTACTTCTTTACAAGGGGTTTTATTTAATATACATCCTTCTTCTGTACATGTAGCAGTCGCTATTTCTTCGCCTACATTAGCCTTTATTTCCGTAATTCCAGTTTCTTTCAAGTCAGTCGCCTTAAAAGGAGTGCTCTCTTCTTGCTGACCGAAGGACACATCTTCAACTTTGTTGGAGTTGTCCGTTATGGTCTCCAATGGAATAACTACTTTCACATTGTCATCGCGGGGTTTGTATTGCTCATAGAAAGAAACAATGTCAGGCTTAGTCCATTTAATTGTTGGCATTTTGACATTACTATCAAGGTTCCATTTTTCAATTTCATTCAAGTAGTCTTGTTTGGTGTTGATGTCGGCCATGATATATATGTAAAGATTTTATTTTATTTTATTATAAATATTTTTTTACTTCACTTTTAATGTCAGTAAATTTATCAAACCACGGCTGTTTCATAACCCATTCAAGGTATGGTTTGTCAATGGTAGCAACATCTTGAATTTTTTTCCTTTGTATTTGCCAAATGGAAAAGTATCCTTTGGTTTTCCTTCTCTACTTTTTTCAATCGCCTTAATTTCTTCATTAATTACCTGTTGCACATCTTTTACTGAAAAGAATTCCTTCTTCTTCTCAATTGAAAGTTGTTCAAATTTTTCGCATAGTCTGGTGAGGGTGGTCATCTGTCTATATAGATTGGTAAAAAATTTTATGGAAAAAAATTGATTATTTGTTTATCATTTTTATTTTTTTTATATCCAAAAGGTCTAGTTTCAATCGCATTCTCTACAATTCCGATAACTTGTCTTTTCGTATATGTAAAACTAAATATCTTTTCTAAGTATTCGCTTGTTATTTTTTTCTTTTGTTTGTCTCGTGTTATCTTGTTGTTTTCTATTATAACTACTTTTCCAGATTTCTCAATTCGCTTTGCAATCCGTAATTCTTCATCAGTCTCCAACAATTCAGCCAGTTCATTTTTACCATTCTCAAATAATTCAGTGTTCGTAATACCTAGCCCACAACTTATTACACTTAACATATTCGGTAAATTCAATGCTTTTTTCGTTTCATAGTTCATACTAAATCCTTTTACTTTCATACTGGCTTTACCATTATCTAATAAGTATCCATAACATTTCGGCCCGCCTCCCACAAAGGTTTTTATTTTCGCTCCTTTCAATTCATCTGTCCAATCGCCCAGTAAATCGCCTGTCTCTACATCTGCCTCATTAATTTCTTTGTTAGTCGTATATATTACGCTGTCTGTGTCATGATACAATATCCTATTGCCTAATCTGTCCATCATATTGTAAAGTCTCATTCTCGCGTGGCATGTAGTAAATAAAGCAATCACAATATTTGTTTTTATCGGGTCGCTCACCGCATCCTGTTTTAAGTCATAACTGGCTTCTACAATTTGGTCGTTAATTATGTTAATATTTATATTATCCACATCGTTCAATAGTTTGTATAAGGTATCTTTATCCTTTATCATTTTGTTCTGTGTTTTATTTTGTTTCTGTCCAAACTTGCCCCATAAAGAGTTCAAGCACAACTTAGCAACTGCTCGCCGTCCTTCGTTTTTAAATATTTTGCTTTCATCCATCTTTACACCCATTTTAACTTCCATGCTGTTTATGTAATTTTGTTTTTCGGCTTCCGTATTACATCCCGCGGGGTATCCGCTGGACTCTTGTTTTACTTTCAAGAATGTCTTTATGTATTCTTTGAAAAGGCTACTTCGGTAAGACAGGGTGTAGTAAGCCTCTCGGCGGTAGCATCTTTACCTTAGCCACTCCGAAATATTCTCTGTTTATAATTTTATTTTTCATTTCATTTCTTTCCTCCTCATTGCTTGGTCTAATAATTATATGGTGTCCGCTTGGATAAAGGTCGTAATACATCACGGTCGGATAAAGTGAGCATATGTCAATATATTTCGCATACTAATTATCATGTCGTGATTTCCAATATAATTTCAAAGCATTAACTCTACCTCCAAACATTGCCTCTCGTGGGTTTAGTCCTTCTTGTTCAGTAATTCGTTCGTTTGTATCCTCTGCCAGTCTTTCACTTGTTTTCATCAGGCTCCATTCGCACTCCCAGATACTTATTACTTTTGCTTGTTCGTTAAGTTGTTTTTCTCTTCTCATTGTTTCCTTGTATAGTTCGCCCATTGTCTTATTCTTCTTCACATTCAAAGCATTGCTATTCCAACATCACATCCGTGCCAATGACACCCGTAAAACTCATAAGCGGTTTTGTTTTTCTCATCCCAGCCATCTACATACACACGAGATTGCCAGAGTTGAAACATTTTTTCACCTCCGTTGAATGCGTGTTTAATATCAGTTTTATCTAACCTGCTTCTGTATGCTAACCATTTTACACAAGCCCTAGAAGTCATCCTGTTTTGCTTTTCCGCTTTCAATATCGCAATTGAATTCTCTGGCATAAACTTAGCACGATACAGAGCCATAACACAACTCGCAATAGTTGTATATTGAAAAGGGTCAATACCAAACTCTAGAAACTGGTTTCTAAAATCTATACAACCCTTTCTCAGTATATCAACATCTGAATGACAATACTCACCGATTTCCTTCGCCATGTCAAATCTGTTATGTGCTTTCACTTGTTCATCATACCATTCAAGAAATTCCTTTCGTTTATCTCCTCGCATCGTGTCGTAGCCATAATGTTTCTTGTATGGCATTACACCGACATAGTTTCTATTTTTTGCCGTATTGAAGAAGTGCGGGAAGAAACCTTTCTTAAGTTCCGTAAGTCCGAATGTCTTTGGAAAGTCTGACAATGGCATCGTAAGAAAACTTAGGCTGTCTATAAACCGATACTTCTTAAGTGTCATCATCATAATCTTACCACCTTCATAGATTACAAATGGAGTTTGTCCATTATCAACCAACCACTTAAGAATAAACTGACAATCATAACCGCGGGCATTGTGCGCAATAAATGTAAATCCGCTGTGTTTAGTGTCAAAAGCCCAATTACAGAAATCTTGAATGTTCTTGTGAATTACTGGCGGTTCCTTTGCATCGTAATACTGGCTTTCCGCATGATTAACAATGTGCTCGCCTGTGTCCTGTGTCGCTTCAAAGTCAAAGAATATGTATTGCTCTGACGGCGGTAAGATTTCTTTTTGGACTATTTCACATTGGTGTTCAAGCGGTTTCACTAGTTTGCAATTTCGGCATTTCGCATATCCGCATTTGTGCTCATCCTTCTTTCTGTAATTAAGACCGCACGATTTACATTTCGCTTTAACATCGCAGTTTGTCGTCCTGTGGTTATTAAAGCATTCAGTGTTTGGAAACTTTCTATTACACTTCTCACATTCTTTCCACTGGCTCTTGTCATTTATTCCCTTACATCCGTTGGTTTCGCAGATACTACATTTTGCTTCACACGCATGTCTTTCCATATACCCTCTTAGACATAACTCACAGAAATTCTTTTTTCCAATCATAGACTTCATGTTAGTTATGGCATCGTAATTTCCCTCAGTCTTTAGAATGTAAAGGTTAGTCAGCCGTTCTCCGTTCGCATCAAGTAGTTCTGTTTTATAAATGATTTTGTCAGGAAATTCAACAATAACCAGATTGTATTTAATGTGATTAGCAAATGTATTAATTTCAGGTATCCCACACACATCCTTAATGACTTTCGCTTCATCGTGTAAAGTCTCTGCCATTTCCTGCTGTATCTTTCTTTATTCCATTAGTATTGTCTTGAATTTTGGATGTTTTTCAATTTTTGCTTTGACTACAACGATTGCTCGTGCTAAACATAAGTTATCGCTGTTTGTAATACAGATTACTCCTTTCTTTCTGTATATATCCAATTTGTTCAAAACCTGTAGCCTTGTCCCGCCAGTCTGCATTTTAACAGATTTCAATACAAATTTTAATTTATCAAAGTTTATTCCGTTCTCGTCCATGTAAAAACTTTCGTCTCTCTAAGTTCAAAACAACAATTTCATTAAAATCTCTTTTATTATGAATTTCGTTCTATTTTTCTTCGTGGATTAGATTTTCAGTCATTATCAAATTCTGCGCCACTGCACCAACGCACTAGCGCGCTGGCGCCGTGGCGACGAGGTCTGGATTTTTTTACTAGAAATTCTCAGTCAAAAATATAACATTATGAGAAGTGTTTTTGCACTAAGAGCCGTTATTCATTATTTCCACTACCTATTTATAACAAATACAGACAGACAAAAGAAAGAAAAACTGCTACCTTTAAATAATTATTATTTAAAGAAATAAAATAAAGACACATATAGGATGACAAACGAAGACACTCAGAGGTTTAGAATGTCCAGAGGTTGTGTTATGGTAAAGAATAACGAAAAGAGACTAATGGTAAAAGTTCAATGGAGAGAAGGAGGAAAGGTTATGTGTAAGAGTTTCAGCATCGGAAAGAAAAAATCAAAAGAGCAAGCATTGGAAGAAGCAAAGAAATATCACGAGGAAAATATAATATCTAAATAAGAGGAATGGAAAATTAATTACGATAAAGAAACAAGAATAATCAAAAAAGAAAAGAAAAAAATTTGGAAGCATAAAGATTTTAAGTGTGGATGTGGTGCTGAAATACATAATGGAAACAAAACGCGACATAGGTAGCCTCAAAACACAATAACTGCTCTTAGTGTGGTTTGTGCGATGAAACTGCACTGAAACCTTGTGCCGAAGTGGCCCCCTATACTACTCCTATACTACTCAATAGACAATTTTATTAATTGATAATAGTAATTAGTCATACCGGCCCCCCGCGCTCAAGGACAATTACCTATTTTACCTATATCACTCTAAGTGTAACGGTGATTCAAAGGGGTTGTGGTGCTTTGTGACGTGTCAGTAATTATTCAAAATCTCTCAGTAAAGTAAAGTACGAACCCTCTCGTCTAGAGGGTTATGGGCCTTGGCAGCGCTTAACTCTGGCACTGCAAGCAAGGGAGGAGAAGACCATCGCCGACCTGGGAGGCGACTGTCTACGAAAGGGGTTGGTGTCATTCCTGTAATTGAAACAATAAAAAGGGAAGCTAAGCTCTCGCACTGAGACCCTTTGGCTCAGTTGTGAACGAATTGTACCTGTCCTCGCTTCTGGTTAGGTGAGTCACCGGCGTCGGAGCAAAGAGGCAAGCAGAGGCACATCAGACACTGTCACTGGCAACTGGTCTGCTCAAAAAAAAAAAAAAAAAAAAAAAAAAAAAAAAAAAAAAAAAAAAAAAAAAAAAAAAAAAAAAAAAAAAAAAAAAAAAAAAAAAAAAAAAAAAAAAAACAGACAGTAAGACCTCAATGAGTTTCAGTACTCTAAGAGGCACGGACAAAAGCAAAGTCAGCATGACTGCAAAAGGGCAGTTGACGGGAGAACCCCGTTTAAGGCATTTCAACGTGAGATAGTTTTGGCCGATGATTAGGTGCAAAAGGACTTAAGGGGGCACTCAAGACCCCAGAAGAACACATTAAGTTAGTTCATGATAATAATGTAAGTGCTCTACATAGCAAAGGAAAGAAAGTCCCCAACTACATGTGGAGGTGGGGAGAGAGAGCAGGAAAGCAATCAGCAAGGGAGAGAGGAAAGATAGGGTTGAGAGAGGAGTAAGAGGAAGCTGAGGTAGACTCGCCGGAGTCAGGGTCAGACAAGGACAACCTTACCTCTTATTTTACTGAGACAGACAAGCAGTCTACTTTAGGGGGGAGATAGTGGTAGGAGGAAACAAAATAGAGAAGAAGAGCAGGTGGAGGAGAGGGGGAGAGTGAGTAGTCAGCCTTCACCTACTTATTCCACACCAGCAACGACAACAATCAAGACGAAGAGCAAGGAGCAAGTAGCTAAAGAGGAAAAAGAGGAAGAAAGATGATAGTAGCATATGAGGAGAGTTTGGAGCATGAGATGAAAAGACAGAGAGAGGAAGCTTTTTCGTTTGTGTTTGATAAGCTAGTAGGTAAAGCCAAGAGGAGTGTGGTAGATTTGGTGAGAGACACCTCACCAGACTTTGGTCAGAACTTGCACACTGTGTGGGCAAGACTAACCAAAAGGTTTGGTAAGGTGAGTGAGGAGGATGTGCAAGATAAGATAAATGCGATGAATGCATGGACGTTTGATGAGGGATGTGATTATGCTCCGAAGTTTGATGCGTTTGTTGCGTTAGATGAAGAGCTAAAGGCAGTAGGCTATAAAACATCCAAGAGAACGATGGAAACTATAATCACTAATGCCTTGCAAAACCCTGAGTATGCTTCAGAGGGGGTGAAAAAGGATTGGGGAGGATGGATGAGCACGCTGAAGATGAATAAGAAGCAGCATGCATGGTCTTTTGAGGAATGGTGGGAGGAGTTGGAAGAAAGAGCGTTGGAGATAGATAGGAACAAAGAAAGAGAGAAGAGAATGAAGAAAGAAAAAGGGCACGCAGGGAAAGATGCCAACAAAAGCGAGGAAGGGCAGAGAGGTGTGTGTTTTTGGTTTCACAAAGAGAGAGGATGCAAGTGGGGGGATGAGTGTCGTTTTGCTCATACAGAGGGGTCAGTCACTATGCATAGTGTGCCTGGGGTGTGCTACATGTTTGAACAGTCAGGCAGCTGTGATAGATCTAACTGTAGATATAAACACACCACCACTAACAAGAAAGGGGGAGGGAAAGGAACAGGAACGAGAAAGAAGACGTTGAAGACAAGAGACATGAAATGTTTCAATTGTAACATGGAGGGGCATGTGTTCTCCGCGTGTGAGAAGGAGTGCAGGATGTGTGGGGGTGAGCACAGAGTACATGAAGCAGAGATGAAGAAGGCGAGAGAAGAGCCAGGTGAGAAGGAAGAACCGAGAGAGAAGGAACAGAGAGCAAAAGGGGAACAAGGAAAGGTAGGTAGGGGGAGTGAGTCAGACACTTCCGACATAGACACAGATGAAGAGTTCACGGGGCCAAACGCCGTAATAAAGGCGGCGAAATTTTTCCAAGAGAGAGCAGGCATGGTAAAGGAGAAGGCCCACATGGGCAAAGTGAAGGTAGTACAAGAGAGAGAAGTCTATCGTCAATCATGTGAGGGGCGAGTGTCAGGTGAACAGCAATGTTTTGTATGCACGCATGACATGGAGAGTGAGAATATGTTGTTGCGAGAGGCACCTTGTGGTCTGTTGAGAGGGCGATTTTGCGGGCTGGCATACAGATCAGGAAAGAGAGTGAGAGGGAAGCCCCAGTGATGGGGGAGCAAAACATAATTAGCGCGCCTAAGCCGTTAGTTGAGAAGAAGAAGAAAGAGAAGGCGAAGAGCGCAAAGCGCAGAAATAAGAAAAAAAGGAGAAGGGAGCGAGCAGGGCGAATAAGCTAAGCTCAGTCAAGGAAAAAGGGGTTCCGCACAGGTAGGGAACCAGGCGGGTAAGACCAACGACGACCAAGGGCGCGGCCGTGGTACGGACATCGACAGCGACCTCGACAGCGGCTCGGACCAAGAGCGGCAATTGGTGGTGCCTACGGTGCGGAATGGTTACATGACCCTGGCGGAGGACTACCGCGTCAACGAGATGGTCCAGGGGAGCCGGGGAGCTAAGAGACTCGGGCGGCAACTTCAAGGGATCAAGGGAGCGGGGGAGCGCGCGGTGGGCGGCTCTACAGCTGTGACTTTTACGCTCTATCATAAGTAGAGTTTTTTTTTTTAGCGTGACCTCAAAGTTAGTATTAAGTTACTGCCTATAGTTGTTAGTACGGCTCCGGTAATTTCTGAATAGGGCTACACATATTTACCATCATATATGCGAGGACAGCAGCATAAGGTAGATGGGGCCGTTATTCCTAAATAGGGGTCCGAGCAATTGACAATTTATTAATTAATAATAGTATTTAGTCATAGCGGCCCCCCGCCCTCAAGGACAATTACCTATTTTACCTACATCACTCTAAGTGTAACGGTGAATTCAAAGGGGGGTTGTGGTGCTTAGTGACGTGTCAGTAATTATTCAAAATCTCTAAGTAAAGTAAAGTTCGAACTCTCTCGTCTAGTGCCACTCTCCACTAACTCGTCATGCTTAGGTCTTAGGTTAGATAGATGAAGTGGTTAGATTCGTAATCGCTACCAAAAAGCAGGGTGTTTAGCCAGCCTTTGTAGCAGTTTACGAGTCAACTATTCTTTTTCAAAGGTTGGTTCGTAAGCTCTCTACCTCACTTTTGAAGGCGAGGTAGTAGCTTAACCAGGTGTCTACGTTAGTCCCTGGTTTTGGGTAGCTGTGCTCAAACTTCTCTGCGTTGAGATGTTTGTGCACACCTCCCACCGAACCAAACTTGGCCCTCACTAACTTATCATCTCTATCTGGCCATAGTCATTAGATATTGAACAACAAGGGTGTGTGAAAAGGCATCAGAAAGCACAAGCTGCAAAGCACACATTTTTTTCGTAATACTTCTTCTTCTTCTTCTGTACTGCTTTCACTCTTATGGAGTGTGCTCTCTTCGTCTGTCTTCGTTGTTCTCTCTTCTGCTTCCTCGCATGTTTCTCCCTCCACTTCCTCTTCTGCTCCTTACTGATCCATCGTATCCCCGTCTGTAGGCTTTTGCAGTGGGACTTTCGTGCGTGGCCTAACTCTATGGATTATTGTACTACCCTGTCTTGTCTTCTATTCATCTGTCAGTATCTCTGTTTCTGACTCTGTCTCTGACTCTGTGTCCGGCGTGTCTTCCGACTCCGGCTCGTCAGGCAAATCCCTCTCCTCTAGATCCATCGCCTCGGCGTGGTCGTAGTGGTACTTAACCTGTGCTCTTGCGTGGTTCGCGAAGGCTAGCTTCACACATTCCCCGTGCCAGACACTATTAATGCCTTCAGCATAGTTTTCTAACTTGTACCTAAAGTCAGAGTAGCCTCTATTGTTTCCATCTAAGATAGGTATTGCACTCAGGGTTTGCTTCAGTGAGAAGCTGACTCCCTTATCGGCCTTAAGACTCATAACCTTTGAGCAACTCAGCATGCTAGGACTCAGGCCTTTACCGACTGAGTCTCCTTTCAGAGTCCACCTGTCCTGTCTCGCTTCTACAGTAACCAAAGTAAGGGAAGGCAATTTAATAAAGAGATTTCTGACAACTACAGAACGACACGTCACAAAACTAAGATAAGTGTAACTGAACTAACTTAAAGGTAGAGGTCAATATTAAATGACTGTATTGGATTCCCAGTTACTGACTACTAAGACTGATTAAGTTAATACTGCCACTAGAGTGGCAAAGTATAGTGTCCGCTGTATCACTAAATAATTAAGTGTAACTTGTACTATCCGTTCTTATGACAAATCAAACTACCCTAGTAACGGTAACTCCGGGAAACGTCGGAAATGAAATAGGAATAACGTAACGAAATAATAATAGATGCACAAAAAGCATCACCCGATTATGGCCAGCATACTGGTGTTGTCTTTGTTTCCACTGACACAGCCGCTGAGGGTAAAGCCCAATGCAATCACCCCCCCCCCCCCCCCCCCCCAAGGACTTGTCCTCAGTTTTCGAAGAGATTGCCCAGAAAGCACAAGAGCAGTTCGACCTTGGGGGTGGTGACCAGACTCCGAAAAGGCCACCAATCTCTATCCCTTCGGGGTTGGAGTTGGTGACCATTTTGGACGATGCAAGTGACAAAATTATGTGCGACATGCACAAAAACATGGACTACTACTACGTAACGTGTCGTGTGCCCAAACCAAGGAAGGAAGCCCAAGTTAACACAAAAGCCATGATGTTGAGGAGGCGGAGGATAGCCAAGGCGAAGGCGATTGTTGGGCAGCTTTTGGGGGAGGCCCATGGTTTCACGGATGCAGAGGCGGAGGAGTTCACCGGACTACAAAGTAGGATCCACGGAGCAGCAGGAGTTTTTGGAACACTTTGTCCCTTTGGCAAGTAAATACAAGGACAGATTACGGGATCAGGAGTTGTTCGAGTGAGTGAAGGCAGAAAACAATGACTTTGCTAAATGGGTGGCGGCCTCCTTTGCCATCATGGACTGCTTATTCG
>WBZZ01001972.1:137500-162500 GCA_019918135.1 Paulinella micropora
ATTGAAAAGGACCAATGGCCTATGTACTCCCTAATAATAATAATAATAATAATAATAATAATAATAATAATAATAATAATAATAATAATAATAATAATAATATATATATATATATTGATCTGTCATGGCTGAGCCCGAGGGCCATGCGCCTCCATCCCTCGACCCAACAGGGACTACAGTGAGTATGTTGGGGAGGGAAGAGTGACTCTAACCATCCTGCATAGAAGGCCCCAAAAGGAAGTCCCTACTACCCGCACAGTGTCGGGTACCTTGCAGGAAATCAACTACAAATGATTGATCTTCCCCGCGTGAGAGCTCCACGAGACTGGGTAGGTCCCGCATGGAGGTACTCACAGGGGTAGCAGACATTTCATGCGGTCTGCCAGCGCATGAGGACGTTTTGTGGTAAGTGTCTGGGACGCCTCGAAACCCGTCACCACCCCTAGATCTCGGAATGTAAATACCCCTTTGATCCCACGTGGTGTATGTCTTATAAAAAACAACACAACGACATGGCCTCGGAACCAACGCAACAACATAGCCTCGGAACCCATATCGACATAGCCTCGGAACCCACACAACAACAGAGCCTCGGAACCAACACAACTACATAGCCTCGGAACCAACACAACAACATAGCCTCGGAGCCAACACAACGACATAGCCTCGAAACCAGTGGGAAGAGGCCCAACCACCTCCTCTTCCCGTGGGGTGCCATACTGTGCACCCCTCCATAATAATAATAATAATAATAATAATAATAATAATAATAATAATAATAATAATAATAGTGCTTCTCTGTCAATGGCTGATGCATTTCTGCACATGCGCCTCCATCGTCTCACCCGTGAGGGGAGTACGAAGAATTGACGATAAGCTCTAATGACACCCCCGCAAGGGCAGTTCCAACACTTCCCGACGGGCCGGTATGTTCAATGAAAAATACTGGTCCAGAAATAGACCGGTATGTTCAATGAAAATACTGGTGGCACCGACGGGAATCGAACTGGCGACAGGGCCCAGATGGTAGAACTTGACAATAATAATAATAATAATAATAATAATAATAATAGTGCTTCTCAGTCAATGGCGAATGCATTTCTGCACATGTGCCTCCATCGTCTCACCCGCGAGGGGAGTACGAAGATTTGACGATAGGCTCTACTGACACCCCCGCAAGGCAGCTCCAAGCCTTCCAGACAAACCATTACTTTCAAAGAAAATATCCTTTGAAAATACTGGCCCCGACGGGAATCGAACTGGCGACAGGTCCCAGATGGTAGACCTTAACCACTGGGCTATCGCGGTGCCACAATAATAATAATAATAATAATAATACTATATCTGAGGCGTACTGATGCAGCTAATGGCATATCCTCAACGGACATAAGCCTCCAATACCCTTGTTCGAGGTCCTCCAGCCCCCCGTGTCAGTCTCTCGCCTGATGATCGGGGCCACCGATGGAGCTCCTGAGGGCAAGACTGCACTAAGCCGAGGTTATTCCGCAGTCCCAGCAACCTCTTGCAAGACGTCACCGAATGTGCAAGTGCATACACCAAGCGCGGTTGCTAGAGCTGCCTCGAAACCCCACCCATAACAATCTGGTGTCTGCTGGGTCCTGGGCTATCAACCAGCATATGCGGAGTTTAAGATCTTTTACGCGCGCAACGACCCTCCTCCCCAGCATCTACCACCAAAGGGTTATGAGTTGGCGTCACAGTTTAACGCCTTGAGGCCATTGGGCTGGAACTCTGTTTAGCAAGTGTGACTAGGTTTTTTCATCGGGAATAATAATAATAATAATAATAATAATAATAATAATAATAATAATAATAATAATAATAATAATGATAATGGTAATGATGATGATGATGATGATGATAATAATAATAATAATAATAATAGTAATAGTAATAGTAATAGTAATAATAATAATAATAATAATAATAAATAATAATAATAATAGTGCTTCTCTGTCAATGGCTGATGCATTTCTGCACATGCGCCTCCATCGTCTCACCCGTGAGGGGAGTACGAAGAATTGACGATAAGCTCTAATGACACCCCCGCAAGGGCAGTTCCAACACTTCCAGACGGGCCGGTATGTTCAATGAAAATACTGGTCCAGAAATAGACCGGTATGTTCAATGAAAATACTGGTGGCACCGACGGGAATCGAACTGGCGACAGGGCCCAGATGGTAGAACTTGACCACTGGGCTATCACGGTGTCCAATAATAATAATAATAATAATAATAATAATAATAATAATAATAATAATAATAATAATAATAATAATAATAATAATAATAATAATAATAATAATAATAATAAATAATAATAATAATAAGAATAATAATAAGAATAATGATAGTAATAATGATAGTAATAATGATAATAATAATAATAATAATAATAATAATAATAATAATAATAATAATAATAATAATAATAATAATAATAATAATAATAATAATAATAATAATAATAATAATAATAATAATAATAATAATAATACTTACTTCCGCAAAGGTCCTTCCCTGTCCCCTTGCCCTGTCCCTTTCCCTGTCCCTTTCCCTTTCCCTGTCCCTGTCCCTTTCCCTGCCCCTGTCCCTGAGTCCCTTTCCCTGTCCCTTCCCTTCCCTTTCCTTTTTTCTTTCCTTCCTTTCCTTTCCTTTCCTTTCCAAAGGGAAAGGAAAGGAAAGGAAAGGAAAGGAAGGAAAGGAAAGGAAAGGAAAGGAAAGGAAAGGAAAGGAAAGGAAAGGAACCACACATACCAAATAAATTCAAACCCAAGGAAAGAAAAAGTAAGTAGTACTAAATTATGTACCACAGTTGGATCAGCCATTCATGTTTGAATTTTATACTCTCCAGTAGAGAGAAGAGGGCATATATACAACATAACAACATAATATTAATATCACCGCACAATATATCTAAACAGAAATATTAATTTTAATAACTATAATATAATATTAATACTGAGCAGCTGAATACTAATTTAATATCGATATCTTCCTTAATACGCTCAACTAGTACTGAATAACTAGGTTTCCACCTTAGATAAAGGTATAACTTACTAGCTATACTTTTCACGTGGACGTTCCCTGAGTCCAATTGTAAAATTGTTCTCTCAATAAAAATGAAGAAGAAGAAGAAGAAGGGCAGAAGAGCACTCAGAAGGGAAGCAGTAACATACAGTTTTTGCACGAAAAAAGCCCCACCTCATTCCTGGTTTATCTGGAGAAAACCAAAAAACCGGCCTCTGCAGTGATCCAAGCCCGGCCTTTCTCAAAAATGGGTCACCCCGCCGGCCCCAAACTACAACCACTCTCGACCACCGACCGCCCAAAACCAAGGCGAGGAAAACTTTCTGGGTCTGTGGTGTGGTGGCATCCTCTCGTGTTTTTTGACTGACCACAGAACTCTTACAGCATACTTGTTCGACTGTCTGCCCCACAGTTGTGCCGTGTCGGTCTGGTGGTGTTTTTTCCTGTGGGCTTTGTTTCTTTTCCCATGTTTTTCTTTTTTTTTTTTCATCCACCACTCATTTTGTTGTTCGCGTTTGCATCCCTCGACTCTTTTCTGAGAGTTTCTTAGACATTGGAATGCAGTTTTGTCGGGAATTACTTTCAAAGTTGCTAGAATATTCTCTTCTAAAAATGCACAAGCGTCTACTTTGACGACCCTTGGGGGGGAAAAAAACTGTTGGTGTTGGTTCAACAGCTTCCTTGAGTGTTCAGCGGGTTCCAAAGTCATCTGTCCACATCTCACACATCTTATTCTTGCAGGAACAGCTGAGGAGTATAACGCGAACCAATCTAAAGTCGCCTTCCGTGAATCGACTGATAAGATATGAGCAGCATAAGTGACGAGGTCGAGCAAATCGTTTAACTGTCTACTTCTAGCCCTCGTACATGATGATACATGTCGTTGTTGTGTCTACTACTACTACTACTACTACTACTACTTACTACTTACTACCTGCTTACTACTTACTACCTACTACTACTACTACTACTACTACTACTACTGTTCTGCTGCTGCTGCTACTACTACTTCTACTGCTACTACCACTACTACTTGGCCTAGCCTTCGATTTAATAAAGTTAAGTTTAACTTCTGATCATTCATACAAAGCGTACAACTAATACTACTAGACTACTACTACTACTACTACTTCTGCTGCTGCTACTACTACTTCTACTACTGCTGCTACTGCTACTGCTGCTACTACCACCACTACTAGGCCTAGCCTTCGATTTAATGAAGTTAAGTTTAACTTCTGATCATTCATACAAAGAGTAAAACTAACTACTACTACTAGGCTAGGCTAGTAAGGGTAACTGTTTTTTCTTATTCACCCAACGGGAAAAATGATAAAAATAACCCGATAATGATGCAGTGTTTGCAATCATAACCGCTAAATTTATGTTTTAACCCGAATTACAGCTTCAACATAAGAGTGGAGAGCAGAACGTATTACACAAATCGCAAAACACGAGGCTTTTTTGATTTAACTATGTAATCCTGATTCACTGTTTTGCCGGAAAATTGCAACCCTAATTTTTCAATTGGGAAAAATTCCGACAGGGTTCGAGAATCGAACCTGGGGCTTAAACTACTACTACTACTATTACTACTACTATCACAACCACTACTACTACTACTACTACTACTACTCTACCACCACTACTACTACTACCACTACTACTACTACTACTATACCACCACCACCACTACTACTACTACCACTACTACTACTACTACTACTACTACAACTACTACTGCTACTCCTACTACTACTACTACTACTGCTACTACTACTAACTACTACCACTACTATACTACTTACTACTACTGCTGCTCCTCCTCCTCCTACTACTACTACTACTACTATTGCTGCTGCTGCTGCTACTACTTCTACTACTATTGCTGCTGCTGCTGCTACTACTACGACTAATTGCTGCTGCTGCTACTACTACTACTACTACTACTATTGCTGCTGCTGCTGCTGCTACTACTACTACTACTACTACTACTGCTGCTGCTACTCCTCCTCCTCCTCCTACTACTACTACTACTACTACTACAGCTGCTGCTGCTACTAGCCATGCAATGCTGCTGCTGCTACTAGCCATATGTAATTTGTTCACGTACAGAAAAGCGACTCCAATGTGGACGAAACTGTTCCCACAGACGCGCCTCTTGTCCCAGGGGTACATACATACATATATGCCTGCATTATGTATGCAGTCTTGCCAACATGCATACCATACCTACCATGCATACATTAGGCCGACGGGAGTGGAAACAAAGACAAAGACGAAGCCGAAGACACACCTGGGCTCCCGACCCAGTCTTCCGGAGCCAAGTCTGTCACGGACAAGGCGATGGAGGCGGCTGCGAAAGCGGCGGCCGCTGTTACCCTTGCTGCCGCTGTCGCTCCGAAATCAGGTGCTCTCTCTCTCTCTCTCTCTCTCACACACACACACACACACGCGCGCGCGCGCGCACGCACATAGACACATTATTTCATGTAACATGTATCGACCTACCTATGCAGTTGAGTTGCGCTTTGTTGAGACCTCTACTGCTTACACGCACACAGTAACATGCTTCCCCCCCCCCTCCCCTCCTTCAGATGCCTCTGCAGCAGGGAGCGCTACTGGGGCCGCTGGTTCCAATAAGCAGCCAGCGTTGTCCGTTGGCGCACCCGTGCCCGCAGGTCAGTATGTATGTATGTATGTATACGTGTGGGTTGCATACATCAATACATATACGCATGCATACACTACATCTGCAGGGGCCCCCACCTCCGATCGTCTCACCAACGGCCGCTTCGCACCAGGTGACCCCCTTTTCTGTCTCTCACAGTCTTCCTGCACATCACAAATCTTAACACCGATATTATTTTTATGCCCCCTTACATAAGTTTGACTGGGACTGCGGTCTGATTTCTTGTATCGCATTCGCAATCTTTAGCGTGGCATTATTATTATTATTGCTATTATTATTTTGGACACCGTGATAGCCCAGTGGTCAAGTCCTACCATCTGGGCCCTGTCGCCAGTTCGATTCCCGTCGGTGCCACCAGTATTTTCATTGAACATACCGGTCCGTCTGGAAGTGTTGGAACTGCCCTTGCGGGGGTGTCATTAGAGCCTATCGTCAATTCTTCGTACTCCCCTCACGGGTGAGACGATGGAGGCGCATGTGCAGATTTGCATCAGCCATTGACAGAGAAGCACTATTATTATTATTATTATTATTATTATTATTATTATTATTATTATTATTATTCCTGAAAGGTGTTGGGATAGGGGGATGGTGTAAAGGGAAATTGTGTAACCCCCCCCCCCCCCCCAAGTGCTGCAAGGCTGTAAAAGTTGTGTATGTGAGAATGAGAGGAAAAGCGACCTTGGGACAGGGGAGGGGGGTGGGTTTCAGGTGTTGGCGCAGCCCCTAGTTATAAAACTGTTATTGTTGCCAAATTTCACGGGAACAACGGTCGATAAAAACTCATACGAAGATTCGTCCCGCTTGTTCGGAATGGGCAGGTCGGACCTTTCGTCGGCGGCCAGAGAAGAAGGACTACATCACCGACCCACGCCAGCGCAAGACCAAGATCAGAGAACTCCTGCGCACTGGTGCGTGATGCGTGTCAAGTATTTCACATACATATTTGTATGTGTAATACATGTCTTCGAGCATTACTGTATTCACATATTGCGATGTGCATGCTATGCTATGCTTTTTTTTTTTTTTTTTTTTTTTTTTTTTTTTTTTTTTTTTTTTTTTTTTTTTTTTTTTTTTTTTTTCACCAACGGTTTGTCTGGCTAGGTGAGGGCAAGGACCCAGGGAGTTTGATTAAATCTCTGAAGAAGCACTCGGCCAAGCTTGGCGTCCAGTTTTGGGTAATCTAGCGTATCTATCTATTTATCTGTCTGTTTCTATAATTTTCCATGCAATTTTTTACACGTGCAAAATCTACAATCATGGGGAACATTCCAACAAGCCATACATGAGTGCGTATGTTGTGGTGTGTGCATGTGGTTAGTTATTTTTTGCCGACGACGTCAAGGAAGAAGGCATTTATGTTGGCGAAGGACCCAACAAGCACGCCGATCCTGATTATGGTAGACTACTACCATTACTAATGATGATGATGATGATAATAATAATAATAATAATAACCACACAACCATTCGTTCACCCCTCCGCGCGAACTTCTGCCATAGCTGGCCGTCTCCCCATGACGGTTGCCCTTCTCAGGGATGGGATTAAAGCACCCAAGCCGCCATCTCGCGCGCAGAACACTCTTTTCTCTCAGAGAGGGAGCGAGGGGGGAGGAACCATGCCCAGCGTGGCCTTTGCGCCCTGTGGCTGTGGTGTGGGCCGAACCTACCTCGCACACTTTTGTCTCAAAACACTCATAGAAGTCAGTAACATGTACAGATATAAAGACACACGTGTTCAACGTCTGCTGTTTGTCGCTTTGTGTGTGTGTGTGTGTGTGCACATGACAGTCCCCGTTGAGTTGTTCAAGGAGCAGATCCGGGCCGCCCGTGCGCCGGACCCCTCGGTCATGGTTCCCGTTTCTAACCAGCCGTCGGTAGTGCCGGTTATCATGGTGAGCTTGCACTGAGAGCGCCAGATGACGAACAAACAGAACAAAGAAATAACAACAAGAAAGAGGGGGGGGGGGGGTGGGCAAGACACACACACACACAAGACAAGTTGGGCAGTGTCTGTTGTTGCTTTTTTGACACAGAGCAAGGGTGGAGAGTACAACCAACTGCGCGATCAGTACAGGAGCGGCATGCTTGCCTACCTGAAAGCCATCGGCAAGGTCTCTCTCGCGCTCTCGCTCTTTCTCTCTCTCTCTCTCTCTCTCTCTCTCTCTCTCTCTCTCTCTCTCTCTCTCTCTCTCTCTCTCTGCTTTTTGTTCGAGTGCATGCTTGCTCGCGCGCTCTGTCTGTGTTACTCTCATGGCTATGTGATCTCTTCTGTTCGAATATTTAGGTGATGTAACTCTGGTTTCTGTGTGTGTGTTCTCTCTAAATATGAATCTCTCTCTCTCTCTCTCTCTCTCTCTCTCTCTCTCCCCACACACACACACACACACACAGGTGACACCGAATGCTCGCACGTGCGGTTGGAGGGAAATCACCAATAAGCCAGACGAACTGCCCTCTCGTCTCTGGCAAGAGAAGTTCCCGCAGCTCAAGCAGGCCGCCAGGGAAATGCTGGCCTGGATCGATGTCAACAAAGCCATGCTCAACGTGCTCAAAGTGGAGGCCAAGTGGTCGGACCCCGCCGCGCGTCCCGGAGATTTCCCGGCAGACTTCTGGAAACCCTGGGAGTCCTACCCCAACCCGGCCGCCCTTCGCGCCTTCTTCAATGCCGCCAACGACTGGTTGGTCGAGCACGGGGGCACCGCGCTCAAGGAAAAGACGCTCAACTATGACCCCAACAGCTCCAGCCAGACCCCGTCCAAACGCCGCCGCTCGCGCAACACCGAGCAACAGGTACACAACGGGAAGCGCACGCAGCCAAACTTGATCGTGCTTGCTGTGATTTCCCGGAAACTTTCCGCATTATTGTCTCCCGTCTATCTACATTCGTGCGTCTCTCTATTTACTCTCTCTTTCTCTCTCTCTCTCTCTCTCTCTCTTTCTAGGTGGTGAACGCGGTCAACGCAGCCAGCTCGCCGGCGGCGCTCTTCTCCACCATCTTCAGCACGCTCTACGGCAGCAGCGCTGCCGCCGCGGTCTCTCTTTCATTCCTGTCCGCCGCCGCCGCCTCCCCACCCCCCCCCCCCCCCCCCCCCCCACCCCCCTTCACACGCAAACACACCGCCACCCACCCCCTCCCGTTCTCTCTCTCTCTCTCTCTCTCTCTCTCGCTTTCGCTCCTCTGCCATCTTCAACACGCTCTTCTACCTCTCTTTTTATCTCTAACAGTATCTCTCAAGGCGCGTGAGTAGTGTGCATGTACATGTGTATGTGTATGCATGTATGTATGCAGGCAGCAGCGGCGCAGGCTTCACAAGCGGGAACAGGCGCTGCGGTCTCTCTCTCTCTCTCTCTCTCTCTCTCCCTCTCTCTCTCTCTCTCTCTCTCTCTCTCTCTCTCTCTCTCTCTCTCTCTCTCATACCCACTTGCACATGCACATACATGCATGCATGTATATCTTTCTTCGTACTCCAAGCGTTCCTAAATATACACACGCATATACTTCGTAAGGCGTTTAGCCCCAAGCACACACGCGTGTACACATGCACTATATATTCCACCTCCAGGTTGGTGTAGCTCCCGGCCTGGCCGCTCTGCGTTCGCCGCCGCCTCTTCCTTCCTCGGAACAGACAGCGGCTGTGAGCAGCAGCAGCGCCGCCAGCTCCAGCGCGCCCGCCACCCCAACTGCCACCAGCACCAGGTAATTTCGCCCCATGATATGATATTATATTAAGAGCTGTGGAGAGGACACTTTGGGCTTTTTGTTAATTGTCACATACATTCTCTCGCTCTCTCTCTCTCTCTCTCTCTCTCCTTCCTCTTCTCTTTCTTCTGCTTCTGCTTCTGCTGCTTCTGCTTCTTCTTACTTAGTTCCCCATCTCTTATCTTTCTATCTATCTATCTGTTGCAGCACCACCACCACGGTGGCCAGCAGCACCTCTGGTGCCACGCCTCCGGTGGTCGCCACTGCAGTCAGCGCAGCCGCCGCTGCTCCCCGCCCCAACGCTCCCGTCACGCAACCTGGTACGAGAGAGAGAGAGAGAAGAGATCCGACCCTGTGGCTTGCTATCATTGTTCCCCCAGTTGTAGCAGTAGTATAAGTATAGTAGAAGTAGTAGTATGTGTGGTAGTGGTAGTGGTAGTAGGTAGTAGTAGTAGTAAACACATGCAAGATATTTTAGATTTGTATGGCGCTGTGCAGCGGCTTCGGGCACCCCCGCGGGCACCACCTCCACCTCGGTCTCCTCTCTCTCTCTCTCTCTCTCTCTCTCTCTCTCTCTATATATATATATATATATATATATATATATATATATATATTTATATATATATATATAATCTGTGTGTGTGGGGGGGGGGGGTATAGCGATAGAGATGCTAAATATGTGGGCGTTCATAGATATCATACAGATTGCATGGAAAGGCTGTATCAAGTTCCTAGAGCACCCTCCGGCCATGGGCGGAGAGAGAGAGAAAGATGGATTGTTATGTGATATTTAGACGGCGTTCACGGCGGTGGGCGGCAAGAAGCAACGTCGCCGTCGCGCACGCAACGAGGATGCTGGTCGCCCCTACCAGAGATAGATTTATTTATTTATTTATTTATTATTATCATTATTATTATTACTGTTATTATTATTATCATCATCGTCATCCTGTTCCTACCGTCTGGCTGTAGACGGAGAGGCTTCCGCCAAGAAGGCTCGCACGGGCAGCGACGAGGCACAGGGCGAAAACACTGTATGTGTGCCTTGCGCCCCCCCCCCCCCCCCCCCCCCATCTTCTGTTGCGCCTTGTCTCTGTTTCTTCCTGTTCCTGGATGATGGTTATTGTTATATTATGTATATTCGTTTACTGTGCTTCGTTGCTGACTTTGCTTGTGTTGCGTGCAGGAGGGGGAGGCCAAGAAGGGCAAAGGCAAAGGCAAGCGCGGGCGGGAGGCGGAGGAGGGAGGCGAGGAAGAGACCGCACCTGCCGAGGGCGGAGACTTCGGCCTAGCCAACACCGTAACACCTCTCTCTCTCTCTCTCTCTCTCTCTCTCTCTCTCTCTCGTACTCAGTCACATGTACAATTTCACGTACGAATACATCAGGCGCAACTTGCCAAGGAACGTCTGGCCAGGCAGAGCAGGGATGTCATCGTGACGGACGCATAACGCATCATGCAGTCCTTACCGTTGTTCACCGTCTTTCCAATATCGGAGTCCCTATGTAATATGTATCCCTCTCTTTTGTCTCTCTCTCTCTCTCTCTCTCTCTCTCTCTCTCTCCTTTGCCCCCACGGGGCTTTCTCTCGTAATGATTCATTAGTCTGGTTCCCAGTGCAAGGCATGAAGTAACTTATCCCCCTACGGTTGTTATTTTTCAAGTGTATTAGTCAGTTTAGAAATCTGGTGAATCTTTTTCACTAGCTCCTGCTCCGTAGCTATTGATAATGTCGTAATTTTATTTTTATGTTTTTCCTGCGACCATAACTGCTCAGGCCCGAATGCAAATAGTTTTATCTTGGCGAACAAGGGTTCAGGGATTATTATTTATACTGCATAACACTAAAAACCCTCGCGACTTCTGCAAACTGTGACCGGAACTCGGGGCGTCCCCCTCCTACCGGCCAACTGCTTCCCACGTAAAAGAATTTAACAAAACTGAACAATTCCCGCCAGTCCAACTGACGACGTCACACAAAAGATGTACCTCCAGAAAATGACTCACGAAACGGCCTGATATGGTAATGGTAAAAAGCTAGTGCCACCAGTACCAGAAAAGGTACTCTAAATGACTGTATTAATAACTAATGATACTACTAACCGTAACGAATAAGGCTAACGTATAAAATAGCAATATGGAAATAGCTGAGGAAGGTTCTAGTTAATTGTCCAATGCTACCCCTTACGAGTCATTGTCCAACCATAGCGTGCTACTAACAACTAGATTAGCAAAGTGAGCTACCCTACGTCTCCAGTGGAGTTCGGCTATATAGCTGCACTATATAAACTAAAGCGCTACAGGCACAACAGTGTACAAAATAAGACTAAGAGAAAGCAGAGGTGCTAGCATACGTCTCCACAGCTTGTGGAGTTGGCAATCTAGTCACAATATCTATCACCGGAACACCTGGAACGTAACAAAAGTCCTACCCAAAGTTCACGTAGTAGGAAGTTCCAATCGTTGGAGAAAGTCTCATGCCACGCCAAACCGCAGCCCGCAGTGGAGAGTCTCACTCCGTGATAGAGTGAAAGGTAAACAGATAGATGAACAGACAGATAGAGCAGGATCAGGTATAGTCCGACGCGACTGGTCGCACCTGTCGAAGGTAGGGCTCCCCACGCTGCGGCTTTGTGTTGATGTCGGAAATGTTGTCTCCCGACGCTACCTTTTCGTTGACCACGAGTACAGTGTCCACCTTCTGGTTCACGATGGCGCAGCGCAGGTCCACGTGCCCGAGCCGCTTCCTAGAAAATACATTTGTATCAGAAAGATCCATAGCTCCTTGGTTGTCGCCGTTCAGGATGGAGGGCTGCCTCCACCCGTACAGCCCCAGCGCGTCGGCGACACGGCTCCCAGCGATGCATTCTACAAAGTTAAGGATTTTATCTTGGCCTTAGTATGCTTCCATCATGGCGTATACTTCAGCCTCGCACGAGGAGGCTTCCGGTGCCGCAGGCACCAGACGCGCGCCAGCCGTCGCCACTTGAAGATCCCCGCTCCCGGCTGCCGCCGCCACCAGCTCGTCGCTCGCGGCCCTCGCCTTCTCCTCCACGCGCCCACGCCTAGCTGTCCGCGGGAAGCGCCACCGACACGTTTCGTTTGAGACAGAAAGGCAGTATAGAACAGCCAAGGAAGAAATTGAACCCCGCCAGTCGCGCTCGGCGATCCTCTGGCGTTCCCTTCCAGCTCGAATCTGCACATGATAATAAGCGGGTACCGTTCGCTTTAGTAAAGCGAATACCCTTGGTGCGGGTACCACTGAGGTACTGCACAGCTTGCTCTGCCTGCTGGAAATTGAATAGCTCCTGCTTCGAGGCATGGATGGCTACCTCCCCTAGTGGGCTCAAAACCTCGTGCCGAGTAATGTGTGTCCACAGAGGACACCTACGATATGCTGAGGCGAGAACTGCTCTAACACGGATTGCTTACCGGCTCGCACTTCCTGCATCAACCACTGCAAATCGGCAGTAGCTAGACCGGTGCACTGTAGCTTCTCAACTGCCTCCTTGATAAAGTCCTCCTGAGAGATCTTGATCGTACGGCCTAACCGACAGTCTTCCTTATCTTCAATGTTCAAGCCTACCACCCCTGTCGGTGCTTCTTGCTTAAAGACCCTCAAGGCCTTCTTACAGGCAGCTGAGAACTCCGCTTTTACATCCTTACCACTGAACGCTCCCATCATGTAGTCGACGTACACGAACACAAAGTCCTGTTTGTCCTTACCGGGTAGCCAACGCCAAAAGAAACAAGGAAAAGCGACATGAGCCTTAAAGCCCAAACCTTCCAAGAACGAGACTAGCTTGTACCGCCACCATTTGCGGCCCGCATCCGGTCGGCCATAGAATGCTTTAAGCATTTCCCACACATACCCCGGCTCTTCTAAACCAAATGGTGGAACGATGTAACTGGGGCGATACCCTTGCTCAGCTGCAGACGCCTCAGTGTATGCGGTGCCAACGTCCCACTTGGACAAGACTAAGCCAATGAACACAGTTAGTGCGAAAAGCATCAAGATGGTAAGAGCACACGGGGTTGGGAAATCACGTTTCCCAAAATGCCATCCCTGTATCATGGAATATCCCTTGGCCGTCCATCGGCTTTTGAATTTCAGGATCTATCCCCCTGCCTCTTTGGTGGCATCAACAAACCTGCCTTCACAAATCTCTTTCTTGTCCACCAAGTCGGCTCGGACTCTCCGGAAGCAACCTTTCTCCCAGAGCGTAGCCATCTCTTCGGCTCGGGCGTCGTCCCAGTATCCTAGTTCATCGGCTTGCTTCTCACTCACCTGTCTAGTGAACGTGGCTGCATGTGCGGTCTCCGGACCGTCGGCAAGGTACTTGACGATCTCCGAGTCCAACATACGGTCTGGGGAGTCGTCATCCTCAAACTTTACCCAGTGGGCTGGTCCGTTCTTCTTCTGCTTCTTGACCCATATGGGTTCGCTCACGTCTTGCACCTGACCTCGTCGGACCTTGTCCCGAAAACCCACCCCATAGGTCTTCTTGGCCCAAGCCCAGCCCCACTGAGTGGCTGGAGTCTCCACCCACCTTCCCTTCAACTCCCCTGTTGTTTCCGGGTCGGGCTCGGGAGCCTCTTTCTCAGCTTTCACAGCTTCCTGTTCAGAGGTCGCTTCCTCCACTTCGCCGTCTGAATCAGAGCTGTCAAGCTCCCCCTGATCCGGGGCCTTCTTACCTTCACCGGGATCGGTCACCCCCACCCGGGGCTTTGGGACAAACAGCTGCTCAAGGGCTGCGTCTTCCACTAACGGGTCTCCCTTGAACGGCTCCAAGCTCAGGCCCTTCTTCTCCCAGAGGGGTTGCAACAAAGGCCAGGCTGGCTGGTTGTCGTCAAAGTTCTTGACGTTTCGCCATGGGAACACCCTACCTTCACACAGGATCAAGTGTGCGGAATACTCCAAACTCAGCCCTAACCAGGCGGCCATGTGCGTCCGGCTCTCGTCATGTCCTAACCTGCCCTCGATGACCATGTGCCATAGACACCCAAAAGGATGAAGGTAAGCTATCCAATTTACCTTCCTTTCACGTGGCATAAGCTCAAACATCCGGACTTCACCACCGGATCGCTTCGGTGAAAGGTTGTGCAAGAGGATAGCGTGCTGCCACGCATATCCCAAGAGTTCATAGGGCAGCTGAGCCCTAACTAGGTTATGACGCGCTTTGCGCCAGAAGTCACGTTGGGACACTTCGGCATAGGCGTTCTTGTTGTGTTCATTGAGGGTGTTGATCCTCTTCCTCACTCCCTTGTCCCGGACTAGCTCCTTGAAGTCAGCTGAGATATGCTCACCGTCTACCCTGACTTCCTTCACCTTCTTGTCGCTTCGCGTCTCAATGAAGTTTATGCATTCCCGCTTAAAGCGCACTTGTGGCATATGTAAGTTCTCGGGCGAGTGGTCGTTAGCATAATAAACATAGATCCGTTAAACTTTATCATATGAAAATTGTACATTTCAAAACTATAAGTAAAAACATTTAATTTAATGAAAGAATCATTGAAAAATAGTAAAAACTGACTTGGCATGGTCTTGTCAAATGTTGCCACAGAAATTCACGGGCCGGCGCCACCAAAAATCATGTCGGAGGTCAAGTACTTCAAAGCAGGTAAATGTTCAAACCACATCGTTTCAAGCAAAAGCAAGCATGACACAAGTGTTTGTTTTAGAAAAAAGGAGTAGCTAACTATTTTTCACCCTTATTTTCGACCGCAATTTTCTCTTCTCAGGACATAGCAAGTATGGTGTTTTTAACTGAAAAATGCTGTTTGCATTATGCACTCTGCACTCATTTTTACACACAAGTGCACAAATGAATTCACATGTTATGTTGAGTAATCCTGCCTAAGGGTTTTTGCAGAGAAGTACGGTACAAAAAAAAAACTAGGAAAACATAGGTAGAAAATTAGTTTGTCAAAATTCAGAACATACTCTGGAACACAGTAATACCTTTAATACACTGAAAAACTAAACTGTAGGCTACCTATTCCCAATAAAAACATTGAATTTTGTGCAAACAGCACCTCAAAATCTTGAATATTGAATAAGTTTACCTGCTTTGAAGTTGATGGGCGCTCTAACGAACAGGAGAAATATACCGGCACCGATGCTATCTTTCGCTCTCTCTCTCTCTCTCTCTCTCTCTCTCTCTCTCTCTCTCTCTCTTTAGCTTCAATTCCCACCATGCCGTACCAAAACCCACCATAGAGGGGTTTGCGTAGGCACCCGGACTTGTCGAACGCCACAGCTTCGAACTTCCCTACCTGCGTCAACTGGTTGCTTGCCGGGTGGTTTACTTTCCCCCCTATGGCGGCCGGGCACTCCTTACACTCTTTTACCGCTTGCTCATGGGTTTTGTCACCCACTATCTTGATTCCGTACGCTTCACTGATGAGGCGTTGCATGCCGCTTCCGGGCCCTCCGAACTTCTGGTGAAGTTGTTCACTAGTCAACTCCGTGACCTTAGCCATCTCCTTTCCAAAGAAAGCTCTAGCCTCAATCTTATCCGCAGCTAGCTCTTGGTCGGTGGACGTCACGAAACGCCACACTTTGTCCTTGGCGTCTAGGTAAAGGACCCCGGCCTTAAGCTCTAGGGAAATGTCCGGTATCCGGGCCTTAGTGATGTATCCCTCTCCCTTCTTGTTGAGAACTACACTGTAACCTTCCTTAGCTAACTGAGGACCAGAGACTAAGGTTTCATCTATGTTGGGGCTAACCCACACACTACCTAGATGCAACCTGTTCTTTTCCCCCTTTCCGTTCACGGTCGTCATGTCTAATGAGCCCTTCTTAGTCACGGTGGTCTCCCCGTTGACCGTATCTACCCGTTTCATCCCTCGCTGAATGTTGAACAGGCGTTGTTCAGCTCCGGCCGGCACAAAGTGCAACGTAGCTCCCGAATCGAACATGGGGTCTTTGTCCGCACTCCGTCCTAGGAGGGCTTGTTCTGCTAGCCGGATCCCCTTAGCCATCCATCCGCGTTCGGTCATGAAACGAACTAGGTCGTCCACCGGGTCAGCTTCTCCCTCGGCTTCCGGCAAACTTGCGTATTCCTTCTCTAGTACGCTCTCACCACCTACCACCCTTTCTCGGATTCTGAACGGCCTAGTACGAGGTTGAAACCCTGCGGCACTATTTGCTGCTGCTCCTGCTACGGCACAATGTCTCGGCCACCTAGGCTTGTTCATGGGATACTCACTCCCCTGCGCCCAGTCATACAACAGCCTAGTCTATTCTCCCCACCTGTTCCGGAAGTCAGCTTCATCTTTTTCTTCCTCACCGCTCAACGCCGGACGATGCAACCCGGCGCATCTCCTCTTGCTGCTCTGCCATGGCTCGGAGTCGACTCTCTCGCTCTCCGGTACCTAGTCGGGTAGGACTATCAGGCTCAGCTAAGGTTGGAGGGGCCGCAGACGGACCGGTACTAGTAGTAGGGGGTAACAGGAAAGTCACCTTTCGGTCTGGAGGGGGTACCGTCTTAGGCAACCCACTCACGGACGCTCGGACCGTCTCAAGGAAGCCAAACGCACGAGCGCCCACTGACCTACGCCTATTGCTTGGGCTGGTGGAGGGCGTAGTCACCGGATTGCTATCGGTCCCGGCGGTAGCATCCCCACTACCTGGGTCTGCATCAGCACTAGGGTCGGGGCCTATGGGGGACGGCTCCCTTATCGGAGCTCTACCCACGTCCCCTACTTACTACTACTTACTACTTACTACTACTACTACTACTACTTACTACTACTACTACTTACTACTACTACTACTTACTACTACTACTACTTACTACTACTGCTAGTTACTACTACTACTACTTACTACTACTACTACTACTACTTACTACTACTACTACTTACTACTACTACTACTTACTACTACTACTACTTACTACCTACTACTACTTACTACTACTACTACTAGTAGTAGTAGTAGTAGTAGTAGTAGTAGTAGTAGTAGTAGTAGTAGTAGCTACTAGCTACTAGCTTCTACTACTACTACTACTACTACTACTACTACTATTACTACTACTACTACTACTGCTACTGCTACTACTACTACTACTACTACTACTACTACTACTACTACTACTACTACTACTACTACTACTACTACTACTACTACTCGCTACTACTACTACTACTACTACTAATACTGCTACTACAACTACTGCTACTACTACTACTACTACTACTACTACTACTACTACTACTACCGGGGACTTCACCTTCACGCTCCCCCTCCTCGTCGGATTCCGAGGAAGGATCGGCATCGGGCTGCATCTCCGGGGGCTCATCTTCCACGTCCGCCAGACCATCGGGTTGGTAGTCCTCCGGGCCGGGCCTCACCTTCACCCCATGTACCTTTTCCCTTCTTGCTTTGAGTAAAGATTTCAGGTTTTGGCTCATGATACCACTACCAGCCTCAGCCGGCTCGGCCTTTGAACCAATCTCAACCTTCGGGGCAGGTACCGCGGACGGCCCGCTCGCCCCGCTAGGTCTACCCTTACTCTCTCCACGGGGGTTGGGTGCTACCGGACGGTGGGGAGTACCCTTCACCTCTTGGGCGCGTACCGGCACCGATGCTATGGGCGGAGGCACAACTCCCCCACGAGAGGGGGATACCCCACCTCTAAAGTACATATGCTTCGCTTTGGCACCGGCCTGAGGTTCATGTTGGCGGTACACCTTCCGCCATAAGGGTACACCTTCCGCCATGAGGGTACACCCGACGCCTCCCATGTTACCGGTTGTCGGCTAATGACCCATTCGGTGAACTGTCCGGGTTCACGGGGCTTTGCATAGTGGATGATGGGCAAGAGGGACCGGTTCCACAGGATACCCCGCTTCGCGGCTTCGTGTCTCACTATGGCCTCAACCATTAGGGGATGACTCCCACTTTTGATTTGGGCTTCCAACCCCCGTTCTCCCATCTCGTACATTAGAGCCAGATGATCCCTTCGGGCTATGTCGGCTGCCCACCGGCGCAAGGCATTCTCTCTCTCTTGCTTGGCTCGCTGGTACTGATGCTCAACGCAATAGTCGCTGTCGATGAGGGTGGCTGCCCTAATCCAAAGGCTGTTGAAGGGAGACTCAAGGTCCTTCAACCGGGCTACGCACCGGCGCTTTCCTTCCGCTACTCCATGGCATCGCCCCTCGTTCATCTTATCTATGTCGGCATCATCCTCAAGCAAGATCTCAAGACTGTTCTCGTCCTCCGGTGGCATGATCGGCTCGGGAAGGTTGGCACCCCCGGGTTTAGCCATGAGGGCTTTGTCTTTCGACTTGCCGGTTAGGAACTTTACCATCTGAGCTAAGGCTACGCCCGGCTCCTCATCCTCGGAGTCATCGCTATCACTCCCCCCTTTTGAGCCTTTTGCTGCCTCGCCCTTCTCCTTTCGGCTTTTGTCCGGGCACTTGCTCAACTTGTGCTTGCCCCCGCACAACCGGCACTTCTTGCTGCACTTCCCGGTGATGTGCCCCTTTTCAAAGCAGTTAAAGCACTTTGGCCCCTTGCTCTTCTCGCTCTTCTTGCTTTTCTCCCCCTTGGGGGTGTCTGCCGGTTTGGGAGGGGTCTTCTTGGCTTTAGTGGGGTCATGCTCAAACCTACCTTTGTCGGCCCATCTACACTCCCCCTGTTTGTCCCACAAGAAACACATCCCTCTCACCTTCCCTCCAACATGGAGGTAACGGCAGGAGGCCCCACGAGTGCATTTCCCTTCCTTGCTGAAGAGCCAGCACTCGTCCTTGGGTTTCCCTTTTCCTGCCTTGCGAGCTGCCAAACCTTTCTCTGTGGAACTAGTCACTTTGGCCCGGTCAAACTTCTTGTCTAGCTCCAGGGCACGATCTTGCACGAACCTCCACCAGGAGGCAAAGTCCCACTTGAACTGCTTTCGGTTCAGTTCAGCCATTTCCACCCAG
Organism: Paulinella micropora; assembly: GCA_019918135.1. Lineage (NCBI taxonomy): Eukaryota > Cercozoa > Imbricatea > Euglyphida > Paulinellidae > Paulinella > Paulinella micropora. The sequence goes on from WBZZ01001972.1 coordinate 156,875, forward strand.
ACTTGCCAAGCTTTCTTCACCCTAGAGTCAGATTGCTTTGGGCCCACTAACGCATCCTTCACTATTTGCTGCATTCGGTCATCGGTTGGGGCTTGGCCATAATCAGCCAACCAGTCTCTCCTAGCGTTCAAGTCTACACACTGACCGACGTACTGTTGCTTACTCGTAAAGAGGAAGTCATTCAGTTCCTTCACCTTGTCCTGAACATCAGAGGGGTCGGCTTTCTTGTACCGGGCTAGCAGTCTGTCCCACAGTGCTTTAGGGTTTTGGCCAAAGGTCAGCTTCTCCGGATCAGCTAAGTCACGCACCAGGCTCTTCGCTTCACCCCCTAGCATGTCATAGATGATATTGAACACCCTCTCCTTTTGCTTGCTCATCTCAGCAAGTACACTAGCGTCATAGGCCATCACCTGTCGTGTCAGTGCGACAGCACGATCAGCACCCCCTAGTGGGGTTTTGACCTCAGAGGGTCCGTCTGTCCTCGGGAGGCCCCACTCTTGCAGTCGCCCTCTAAGTCTGAGCCCTTGCCAGTTGACAGCCTAGGTTTGTCAGTGCTAGCATACCCACTAGAGTAGAGGTCAGAGGGGTGCCGGTCTTCATCTTCCTCCTCCTCCTCCTTTCCCTCTTCAGTCTCAGTGGTTGGTTTATCTTTCGGACTGCCAAAAACCGGTTTGTAACGCTTGACTGGGGTTTCCTTGTCTTCCTCTACCCCTAACGCCTCCTCAAGGTCTGGAGCTTCCGGTTTGGGGTTGGGCATAGGCCACAGGCGAGTAGAACCCTTGGCTTTGTCCTCGAAGTATTCCTTTACTACTTCTTCGTCCAAGTCAGCCCAATCATTCCACTCTGCTATCTCTTCCCAAGCTAGTATAAAGGGGGGCACCTCTCTACCCTTAAGCTGTATCCCTAATACGTTTTCGCGATGCACATATTGTTTGTGGGCGTCAGCACCCTGCAGCACTTCCTCAGCGGCCTTAGCATTACAGCTTTGCACTACCTGCCTATGCAATAGGATCCATGCCTCTTTGCCTGTGAACGTAATCTTATTGTCTGTCTTACTCGTAGCCATTTCTAACCACCGTCAGTCTCGAATAGACACACGCTCCACACACACACACTTACACACAGCACATAGCTATGCTCTCTACTTGCCAAATAGAGATATGGTCACGCTATGCTTACTCTGTTCTGATGGCACAGACACAGGCAAGCAACCACACACACACCCACACAGAGAGAACACAACAGAGGCCACGAGCAGACTCACACACACACTACACAGAATAGTGTTTTGCTTGTCCACACCACCCTTTACTCTCTCTCTCTCTCTCTCTCTCTCTCTTCAACCACGTGTGTTACCACTGACTCTAATGCTCAAACTACACTGAGGCTACCTCAGCTACCACCTATGATAGCTTCCACCTACTAGCAGCTCTATTTGCAAAGTCAGTTCTTCAACCTACCTAGGTTTGTAGTTGTTTTGGTACAGCCACCTAAACACTCACCTTTCGCTCCTCCCCTCGTGTCCTACGCACGGTTCTTCAGAGCTCACTCCCTCACCACACCTCTCTCTCACTCCTCACACAGTCACTACAGCAATACAAGGAGTAGATGCAATGATGCAGTACGAATGCGACAAGAACTTAGCAATGTAGGTTGTTGTGTCCCGTGGGCCAGGGGTGCTCAATCCCCCAGTTACCACGACAATCAATCACAACTGGCTTACTGCTCAACTTGCAGTAACTTTGTAATGTAGGTTGTTGTGTCCCGTGGGCCAGGGGTGCTCAATCCCCCAGTTACCACGGCAAGCAATCACAACAGACCTACTGCTTTGTACTTTGGCTTTGTAACTTGTTGTGTCCCCTGGGCCAGGGTTGCTCAATCCCCCAGCTACCATGGCAAGCAATCACAACTTGCCACGTCACCGAGCTGACAAAAGCACCACACCCTTTAGGAGGCTCACCCTCCCTGCGCCCTGCACGCTTCGGTGTCTTGCTCTCTGTCCTGTCCCCCACCTTGCCCTTGCACTGCACACCAGCAAAGCAGAGCGTGGGTAGTGTCTACATTGATCAGCTGTAGCCACACAATTGAAAATGCGCACTTTCCTGTAATGGAGTCACTTAAGGTGGACCCCTCACCCCTTTAACGAAGGTTCTCCTCTGCGATCCGTTGCACAGGTCACGCTCCAAGGCTCGATAACCCGTTGGGAGAAAACCCTCGCGACTTCTGCAAACGGTGACCGGAACTCGGGGCGTCCCCCTCCTACCGGCCAACTGCTTCCCACGTAAAAGAATTTAACAATACTGAACAATTCCCGCCAGTCCAACTGACGGCGTCACACAAAAGATGTGCCTCCAGAAAATGACCCACGAAACGGCCTGATATGGGCAATAATGGTAATATTAGTGGTAAAAGGCTAGTGCCACCAGTACCAGAAAAGGTACTCTAAATGACTGTATTAATAACTAATGATATACTACTAACCGTAACGAATAAGGGTAACTTATAAAATAGCAATATGGGCATAGCTGAGGAGGAAGGGTCTAATTAATTGTCCAATGACAGATAGTGTGGTATTAATAAGTAAATGTTATCGTGCGCGAAGATGTGCGACATAACTTTACTCATTTGTGGTACTTTTGATATTATTAATATTATACATTAATAATAAAGTTACTACTTATCATTATGCTTATTCCCACTCATCAAGCCCGAGGGGACTTAAGAAGTTGAACAGTATCGAGGTTATTAGAAGCCGGTTTAACGTCTCCCAGGCGTCCCCAGTTGACTATCTAACCAGCTCCAAACGTTCTTTAATAGGTTATTCAATCAATACAGACAAAAGCCCGCCAAACAAACGAAAGAGTTGATGCAGGTCACTAAGTCATAAAATAAAAGGTATCCATGCAGGGCATATTGGCATTGGTGCCACCCACACCAGTAATTATCTCTTTTTTTCTCCATAATATTAATATTATTACTAACTATTAATATTAACTAACGTATATACCGGCGTTGTAACTTTAGTAGGTTGCCGGGGGAGGGGTTCCCATTCTGTACTTCAGACACTTGGTCTGTATTAAGACAGAAGGAAACTGAACCAGACACGGGCTCAATCAAATTAAACTAACTACCCGCCTAAACTTAAATAAAGGAAATACAGCTGAGTATAAAAGGTAAAGCCATGATCAGTCCTATGAAGGAACTGACTGCCACCAGTACCAGAACTATTAATAACTCTGTAAAACATGTATAGGCCGATATGACTAAATACTATATTAATAAAATTGTCCATTGCTCCCCCTATTTAGGAATAGCGGCCGATATGAGCCAACATAGTAAATGTCATAAGCCAAACAACAGCGAAACAAGTTAATTAATAAAATATGGTCACAATTCACTTGAACAGCAACACCCGTTAAACACAACGTTAAGAAATAAGCACACCAACATTACTGTTAATATCGCATACATGAGCAATCCATACCATTCGCACGGAAAATGACAAACACGCAATATGAAGATACATATATGTATATGTCAACGTCAAATACATTAATGTATGTTCAACAGCGTCACGAACACAACCAAGTAAATGGACGAGATGCTGACAAGCACAACGAACAAACTAGTAAAAAGTATAACGAAATGAGCAAGTAAGCTATCCTACGTCTCCAGTGGAGTTCGGCAATATAGCAACACACAAGCACAACAAACAAACTTCTTCACATATTGAGTATGTCTCCTCCACCAAACATAGAAATAACACACACCATGTTCACATCAACAACTACGACATAAATGCCATCGACAATCGCAGTTAGCCAAGTTGAAACCAAACCAGACATATAAGTATGATCTCACACAAACATATATCTCCCCCTAACTTCGTATCCCATAATGTAAGAGAAGAAAAAATGAACTGAGCAATACAAAAAGGATCCAAGGGTCCTTGCCCTACGCTAGTAAGTCAGAGAGAAAGAGAGAGAGGAGAGAAGAGAGGAGAGAAGAGAGGAAAGAGCAACAACTGTCCCGTGCCAAAAGGAACAAAACAAAAACAATTTCCATGTCTTATGACGGTCTGCCCCTACGTCCCCACTGCTACAACAAACGACGACTATCCGCCCTCCTGCTTCCCAGACTACACAAGAGCCACGTCGAAGCACAAACAAAAGAAAAGGAACAAATGTTCCACACTCCCCCCTGCTTAATAATAACCAGTCTTCATAGCTTAACGTCCCATGCCACTGTCCGAGTGCAAACAAGGAAAGCTCAACGTCCAACCGTCGCCCAAAAACGAAGGCTGCTCACTAAAACATACATACCACCTGGCCAACACCTTTGCAAATAATAATATGGAGCGTCACCGTCTAAAACTCAACCCAAGGGCCATGAACAACAACATTTTCCTCCTTCACTTCCCAAAGTCCAACCATGACCAACTAAGTCCTTTAAATGTCAAAACCACTGCCCCAAAACCGTAGAAAACGAGGCCCATAAGGTCCCTAAACTGTTCCACAGCTCACCTATCCTCAGCATCAACTACTGTCCACGAAAGAGCCGAAACCAGCAGACAGCACCACCTGCTGCCCAGCCAACTTTTGGAAAAAAATGTCCGGAACCCCCGGTAAATTTGTCAACAACTTTTTTGTACAACATGGCAAACGAACAAGTCATTTGTGCTTGCATGCACTCCCTTATTGTCCTTAAATATTTTACATGTTCTCAGGTGTCGCCCTTGATGAGGGGCAGCACACCTCTTGCTAGTGTAGCCAACATGCCACACATAACGACAAGGACTACTCAAAGTTTCTTCCTTGTCGCCCACATTTGTGATGAGTAACCCACCGGTTCTTTGTTGTGCAGGACTTCTGAGGACTGAGCCCACCATTTGGCGACTGCGCCCACTTTTGGCTGGGTCCCTCCTGTCACTCTCTCACCACCACTTTGCATGTCACCTGCTTCGGTGAGATGCCAAACAACATTTCAAACTTCTTTTGTCGACGCCACTGGGTTCTCAACCCCAAGCAACTAAAGAGTCTGACGAATGCTCGAACCGAGCAACTAAGAGTCTGATCACAGTGTCTCAAAGCGAAAATGTTCCCCAGCCTAGCACTGCTGGACTTTTGCCGCCATCATCACGGTAGCCGAAGAACACCCCCACGCCGACTCCCTGCCAAGACTTTACCTCCCCCCTATTGCGGTTTGCACAGCTTGAAGCATAGCTCCAGCTCCGAGGCCACGCAGACGAAGCACCACCAAGGCTCATAACCCGTTGTAACTTTAGTAGGTTGCCGGGGGAGGGGTTTGACCGGATATAATGCAAGCTAACATGCAAGCTAAGTCTAAAGGTTTTGAAAATTGATGGGAGTAGCATGAAAATGAAAGATTTTAATGTATTTTAACTATGTTAAACAAAATTTTTTTAAAAAATTGAATTTCTAGCCGTTACAACTGTTTTCGACCGTTAGCTATATTTTGGCTAGATTGTGGTTTTCGCTTGCCTGAGCTTGGTTTTTCTTAGTTTTTATGTTGTTTTACATCAAAATCAACGTAATTATATTTAATTTATTAAATTCTAATGATATTACTTCAAATTCAAATTCAAATTCAAATGTGACTAGAAATT
>WBZZ01001972.1:167500-187500 GCA_019918135.1 Paulinella micropora
ACAAACTGGTATTAATATAATTTCATGCATACGTCAAGTAGGCAGTGAGTATGTATAACGATTACAAGTGAGTGGCAAGTAGTCTCAAGTTAGTATACAGTGACTAGTGTAAAACAGTGTCTCTCATCTTGAAGTGTCAGCTTCGGTACCGGTTTTATGCTTCAAAAACATTGTAAATATGCTGAACAAGCTAGTCACGTAGTATTAATATAATTTCATGCATAGTTCAAGTAGTATGTGAGTATGTATAACGACTATGTGAGTATGTATAACGACTATAAGTGAATGGCTGCCACCAGTAACCAACTTGAAAATTTCTAGTCACATTTGAATTTGAATTTGAAGTAATATCATTAGAATTTAATAAATTAAATATAATTACGTTGATTTTGATGTAAAACAACATAAAAACTAAGAAAAACCAAGCTCAGGCAAGCGAAAACCACAATCTAGCCAAAATATAGCTAACGGTCGAAAAACAGTTGTAACGGCTAGAAATTCAATTTTAAAAAAAACTTTTTTGTTTAACATAGTTAAAATACATGAAAATCTTTCATTTTCATGCTACTCCCATCAATTTTCAAAACCTTTAGACTTAGCTTGCATGTTAGCTTGCATTATATCCGGTCTCCCATTCTGTACTTCAGACACTTGGTCTTTATTGAGACAGAAGGAAACTGAACCAGACACGGGCTCAATCAAATTAAACTAACTACCCGCCTAACTTAAATAAAGGAAATACAGCTGCTGAGTATAAAAGGTAAAGCAATGATCAGTCCTATGAAGGAACTGACTGAACTATTAATTACTATGTAAAACACATGTATAGGCAGATATGACTAAATACTGTATTAATAAAATTGTCCGGTTGTAATAATTTAATCCCATCACCTAATTCACTTCCCAAGCTTCCCCTTGATGGGGGGGGGGGGGGGGGGGTGCACGGTGGCACGGTGTTTTAATAAGTATTTGTAAGCAGATAAGGACTGTTGCAAGGCCTCATCTGCCTCCACGTGTTGGCTCCGAACACGGGTCTTAACCCCCAAATGAGAGAGATCACAGAGAACCGAATCCTAGGACCGGAACCGTCAAAAGAGGAAAGACATGTGGCAGAGCACGACCGTGGCCGAACACGTGAGGGCAGCCTACTGTGTGAAAGGGTAGTTTCACGACACTGAGTCGGGGGGGGGGGGGGGGGGTAGATACTCCAGTGATTTTTGTTAGTTGGTTCGTTGGACACACGTTGGTCGTGGGTTCGCTGGCGCGTTGGGTACTCCGAGTCGTTGGTACTGTATATGATTTCGTTAGTCGTGTGTAGGGATCCGACGGTTGGGTACTCGTTGGTACTGTATATGATTTTCTGGGAATCGAGGTGCGACCAATCTATGCACACAAGTTCGCTGGACATTGGTGAGCTGGCGGAGGAGTTCCTTGAGGGTTGTGGTTGGGTTACCCTTGTAGTTGCCCTTGGTCGGGTGCGACGCTGCCAGGAGTGAGACGGTTGGTTGGGGTTTCCGGCTTGGGGAGTAAGGGGGGGGGGGGGGGGGGGGGGGGAATCATGGGTGTCGGGCATGCATGCATTAATTTCCAAATCGTGCCAACTGAGGATGTGGTCATTGCAGAGCTCAATGAGGTCGCGGTATACTGCGGTGGCTTGCGCTTTAGAGAAATGTTCCTGAATTGCTTTATATCCTGAGGCAGGGATGTAACCTTTCGCTCCCATAGCTATCATTAGCAGGTTGGATGTGCATAGGCCAGATGCCCCCAGCCCGAGATCTTGGATTCGTCGTTAGTATCCAAGATATTTGTGTTCGTAGATGGCTCGCGGATTATACCCGGGGAATTGGTAGCCATCCACAGCTATCCACGGTTGTAGTGGCCATTCAATGGGTGGGTCATCTCCTCGGTCTTTTGGGTTGTAGGGGGGATTGATTATTTTGCCATCTTTGTCCCAGGTCCGTCGAATACACTCCCCTGATGCATTTGCGTGTATAGATTGGTCCATTCTGACTAGCCATTCATCTGTGCGAGTTCTGGCTTCTACGAGGAACACGCTAGGGGATGTGACGTGAGGTGTGAGTAACAGGTCTGGTTTCCAGGGGATTTTGGATTCTTGTAGCTCTTTGGCCAGTGCTGCCGCTGGTTGTATGCGGTCGTGACGGCATGTTTCTCCGGTTTCTCCGAGGGTGGACCAGGCGAGAGCAATGTCGATCCCAGGTGGGATCCGGGTAGGTTTACCTTCTTCGGCGATGACCGCCATGTGGGTGGGTTGTTGGGTGCGGTCGAGGTCTGGACCAAGTCCTAGGTGTCGCTTGATAGCTTGTCTAGAGGCGGAATGGCGGTGGTTGATGGCTTGTATATATTCCGGGGGGTGTAGTTTGCTCGTGGAGGTCATGTAATGATCCATGGTGCCTATCTTGTCACAGAACTGACATTTGGCGTCGTCTTTGTTTTTGGTTCGGACACTGCGCATGGCCGGTGTCTCTATGGCAGCTAGTTGAGTCAAGAGGATGACCCATACTTCCCAGTCCGCTCTGGTGGTTTGCGGACTTAAATATTGGTGGGAGATTCGTTGTGTCTCACCCCTCATTTCTGAGGCCGAACCCCATTCGAGGGCGAATCGCGGGGCTGGGGCAGGTTTGTTTAGGTTCGTTGAGAGGCGGTGCACGTGGCGGAGGCACCAGTAGTTACGGTCCCGGATGGCTGCTTTTGATTTGAGGATGGCTTGGCGGCTATTCTCGGTGAGCGTGATGGTCCCCGTAAACCTGTGCTGGACGGTGATGACGTAGGGAGAGTGGAGTTCAGTCTCTGTCGCGTGGGTGTCGTGTGGGAGGTATTCTTGTCGGAGTTGGATTCCAATCCCAAGGTCACGGAGTGCGCACATCCATTCGATTCTTAGGTGGCCTGAATACCTGGATTTTTCTAAGAGCAGTTCGTGGGAGTGCCGATCGAGGAAGGGTTGGTTCCGAGTAGGAGGTGGTCGGGGGTTGTCGGCTTCGATGTCTTTCCATGGGGGGTAAGAGGGTTGATTGGAGTGGATGGATTGGTGGTAGTAAGCTTCGCCGATTGCAGGGTCTTCCCTGTAGCTGTCGTCATCTGGGCGCCAACTGTGGGTCGGAGGCAATCTTGCTTGGTGTAGGTAGGTGTTAGGGATTCTAAGATCAGCAAGCTGCTGTAGGATCTGTTGGCTCTGAGGGTCCGGTGTGGGGTGTTGTTTGCGTTCTCGTCGTGTAGGGTTGGTGGGCGGGTGTTCATGGGGTTGGGTCGGTAAAGGGGGCCTAGGGTCGCTGCCGTCTGGATTCCAGTCGGCGTGTGGGAGGAGGTCATCACGTAATAGGCGCAAGTGGGAGTGTATCGCTATTTGTGACGATTTATCGTGGGAGAATAGCGCCCATAGGAATACGGCTGCTATTCTGAGGTTAGCTCGATCTTTAAACCGAGGGAGGCCGAAGCCTCCACACTTCCCTCTTGGAGCGTAGAGATAAGCAACCGGGATATCAGTCGGTCGCAGATTCAGTGCCGCGGGCCTGAAGCTTTCCCGAAGGCATGTATCCAGGGTATCTGCATCTGATTCTGTGATAGAGGTCCAGCCGAGGGGGAAGTCGAGGGTGCCTGGTACCAGGTCGCGGAGCGCCTCTCGTTTGCGTGCTTTGGATACATTGAGATGTAGGGCCACCTGGGTGGCTAATAAGAGGGTGTTCATGGCTTCCTGAAGTTGAAGTTTGTGGTCGTTAAGCCCTGATGTGAATAATCCTAGGGATCGGAATTTTTTGTATTTCGTCAGACTTGGAATGGGGGTGCCATGCACCCTCTGTAAGCCAACGTCAAGGTCTTCGATGTAACAAGATGGGTATACCATGATTCCTACTAGGGTGAAACCTTTGGAAGCTTCCGTGACGAAGCCAGTGGCCTGTAGTTGGCGTTGAGATTTGTTGAATCCTGCTTGAGCACGGGGTATATATATCTCTTTGGGGCCTGGTCCCCCGTATGCATGCCATTCGTCATCGGCAAAGGTGTGTTTGGGGGCGATTGTGACGTCTTCCTTGGTTAGGGTTTTTCCCTTCAGGCCGGGCCAGGATTTGAACTGTTTGGTGCGTCCGTAGAACTGGTATCCATCTTGGGGATCGCCCGGGGATGCGGCTGATGTTAATCGCTGCCGGTATTCGTAGACGATGCTAAGAGGGGGGGGCTGATGGGACTGCCCTGGGCAGTTCCTCGTTCTCGGTAGACCGACGTAGAGTCGTGAATGGTAGAGCCTTTTTTGCCTGTGTGGATCAGGGCTCCTTGGTAAAGATGTTGAATGAAGCGGTAGAGTTCGGGAAAGGCGTCTGGGGGGCCACTGTGTTCGCGATGTCATTTTGGAGTACTGGGAGTTCCACTGAGTCGAAGGCTTTCTCTACATCTATCGCTGTAATGATGAGGGTATGTACGTGGTTGGTTACTCTTGCTGCGTTTTCGACATCGTATAGAATCACATGTAGGGTGAGGTTGGATTCGTCGGCCCCCGATATACGTGGGCAGTTTGCTTTGGCGGTTTTTTTCATGGCGCCTACCTCCAGCATAAGTGTTCTTAGTCGGAGATCGACCATTTTTGCGTAAAGGTTCATGATTGCTTGTGAGATCATGATGGGACGCCATTCACTAGGGTTGGCTCCCGTGCCTTTTTCCTTCCACAGTTGTGTCAGTTGGGTGGTTTCCATTCGCTTGGAATTACTCCCTCTCGCCAACAGAAGTTGAGGTACTTCAGGATGTATAATTGTCCTTCTTGGGAAAGTAAGCGTAGCGCAGTTGGAGGGACTTGGTCGAATCCGGAAGATGAGCCTTTTTTGGCGTTGAGGGCCGTGCGGAGTTCGTCCAGAGTGAAGTCACGTCGTGCTTCCAAGATTGCTTGATGTTTGTCCGGATAAGAGATCAGCTGGGGCGGTAACTTGGTTTTGGTATATCCACTCGGGAGAAGTAGGCGGTACTGTGGTATCGGTGGAGGGGGTAGTGTTGGTGGCACGGGAGGGTGGTTGTGCCGCCAGTCGTCTAGAAGTCGGTGTATGGGGAGGAGAGCTGCTTCCTTAGCTAGTCGGTCGCAGATTTCGTTGAGGCAGTGTCGCCATTCAAAGCTGTTTTCGACGTGTGACGGGACCCAGTGCATCTGTAGGTGCCCTTGCGTGAGTTTGTATCTGACGATGGGCATCCCATAGGATGGGGTATGGGCGTTGTGGGAATAGTTGTTGATACTCGCCTTCGAGTTGGCAGTCTGCAAGGCCTTTGTAGTCTGTAAAGCCGTGGGTTTGGTATGGTTGCCATCGGCGTGTGTGTATGTAGTGGAGGACAACCGCGGCAGCTTCAATTTCTTGGTGTGCGCTGGTGGTTGGGTGTTCATGGGATCCAAAGATGGCAATGAGGTGTTCTTGGAACATGAGAATAGCGCCGAACCCCCCGCATGGCCCAGTTTTGGGAAACTGGAGCAGTCAATGTGGAAAATCGCCGTAGTCGCGGGGTCGACAGCATCCGTTAAGATGTTGTGGGGTTTGGTGGTGCCGACTTCGGTGCGTAGTTTGGGGCGGAGGGAGTCCAGGTGATAGTGCGTTTGCAAGGGGCGTGGGAGGAGGTGGAGGAGGAGGGCCACGGATCCTGTGTCCAGGAGTTGGATGATTCCGTTGGGGTCCGAGGGGCGGGCTTGCCAATGCATGATGCACTCAAGCGCAGTGGCGGTGGAGTCGGCCCCTCCAAGTTCGTGGAGGAGATTCACGATGCAGGAGGGTTCCGGTGCTGAATACAAGTTCCAGATGGTCGCAGGGGGCCTTGTGTACTGATTATCCGAGGAACCGTGGGCTGCCCAGTGTATTCGGGTGAAGAAGTCGTTGGTACGTTGGTATGGGTCGCGTCCGGGTTCTGTAACCCACTGTGAGGTGTACTGCATGAGGTTGTCTGTCCAAGGCGGGGTGTGCTGGAGCTGTGTTTGGGGTCCTGCCGTAAGGAGATGCGTTTCCCATTTCTGTAGCAGTTGGTGTTCTCGGAACTCCGGGAGCGCGCTGCAGCTGTAGTGGTGGAGTTGTGTGCCTCTGTGATCATGAGGGTGGGGGGCAGGGGAGTGTTGTGGGCTATTCGCTCTCCTAGGAATATCTGGGCGGTTGTGTTGTTGCGTTATTGGCGGGATGAGGCAGGTGAAATCATCCCCTAGTGCGTTCCTGGCCATGGTTTGTGCGGCATCAGTTGTGGGGATCTTTGCGCGGAACAGGTTGGCGTAGTACTCCGTAGTGGCGGTTTGGGTAGGTCTCTGTGCCGGTCTGCGTTGCCGCGCTCTGTTATATATTGCTGTACGGTATATATCCCATAAGTAATTGAGGGTCTGTTTGGGGGGCGTGTCTCCCAGGTTGGAGTCGGTGGTAAGTTTCTCCGCAAATTTGTTGATGCGGTCCCGGGCCCATCCAATGGTATTGAGGGCGAGAGCATACATAATACTAACTGTCACTACACAAAAATCTTATGAGGCGCCTTACAGTTCACACATATGTGTTGCGCAACTTGATCTTCTCGATCAATTTCGAGTACTTTGGTCCCCGCTGCCGCTTAGTGTTGACATCACCGTAGCTGAAGAAGTTGAACAGTATTATCGATATTAGAACTTCGCGGCAGGTTTAACGTCTCCCAGGCGTCCCCGGCCCGGTTGACTCAATAACCAGCTCCAAACGTCCTTTAATAGGTAATTCAATCAATACAGACAAATCCAGCCAAACAACCGAAATAGTTGATGCAGTTCTCTAAGTCCAAATTTTCAGGTGTCCATACGTGACATATTGGCATTTGCGCCACCACTGCCACCCAGACCAGTAATTACCACTTTTTCCACACACACACAATGAACTATTATTATTAACTAACGTATTTACCGGTTGTATCAATCCATCACCTGGCTATCTTCCTAAGCTCCCCCTTGATGGCATTAAAAACGCCATCCCTATGCATTGTAACTATATATATATATATATATATCTAAAACGGTTGTCCCTATGCGCTTCGCTGTTCAAAGTTGCGCAATCCTTCCCGTCATCGTCGCGTACTTTGGCCCCCGCTGCCGCTTGGTATTCACATCACCGTAATTGTCGGCAGAGCCAATCTTCTCCAACACCACCTTTCCCTCCAGAATCACCGCGTTGACGTAGGCGTAGCGTAGGTCAATATGATCCAACTTTTGGCGGTAAATGTTGGTTGTGGCCAGATCAATGGCCCCCTTGTTGTCCTCATACGCCACAGGTGGTTTTTCCCACCCTTGCTTAGCCAAGTCCTTCGCCACTCTCCCCCCTGCTATCCCGTTGACAAAATTGACGATCTTTTCCTGCACATGCAGGCACGCATCCAACGCGTAGATCTCGGCCTCGCAGGTCGACTCTTCTGGAGGCGCTTCCATTCGCACGTGCCCCTCCGGCATCTTTTCCTCGGGAGGCGGTAAAGTTCCCATCGCCTCCGCGATCAAAGCTGGTTGCTTGGCTAACAACTTCTTTCACCGTTCCTTGCTTCTCGGCACACGTGGCTTCGGTAGTTCCACGTGATGGTGCGCTTTATGCACACCGGGTTCACTGAACCCCCTAGCATAAAGTGTATCACGGCGAGGCGCGCGCGTCGATCACCCCAGTCTCCCTTTCAGTTCGCATTCGGGTACGACGTCAAGCGCGTGCTCTCTTTTTGATATAAACGAACTCCACGCTTTCCAGTTCCTTGAAGATACCGCATCACCTGTTCCGCCTCTTGAAAGGGGAACTTCTCCGGCTTGGATGTGAAGCGCGCCATCTCCCCCACCTGCCCAAGCGTCTCATGTCGAGTCATTCTGACCCAAATCAGGATTCCGCATATGTGATAAGGTGAGAACTCCTCCAGAACGCTGGGAACTCCTTCTCTACACCCGGGCATCAACCAGGGGAGTCCACCGGTGATAAATCCTTGGTCTTGAGACGTTCGCTGGCCTCCCGAATAAACGTCTCCTGGAACAACTTGATGGTTCGTCCCAACTCCGGATGTCGGCCATCTTCGATGTCGATTCCGACCACTCCCGTAGGCATTTCGCTCTTGAACACCTTGAAACGGCCTTCCCCGGCCGCCTAAACTCTGCCTTCGCTTCTTCGCTGTTGAAGCCCATCATGATGTCATCCACATGGACGAGCCCCACGTCGGGCTTGTCTTGCCCCGCCCGCCACCGGAAGAAGAAACACGGGAAGGCTTTGTGCTGGTCAATTCCTTGAGATACCATAAAAGGTACCAGCACTTGCATCCACCATTTCCTCCCTGCGTCCCGTACCATCTCCCAGACATAGCCTTCCTTTTCGAAGCCAAAAGGTGGCACCAGGTAGGTGGGTCGCATCCCTTCCTCTTCGACTTCAGCCTCGATGTAAGCCGTTCCCACGTCGAACTTTCCCAGCGCCAGATCGTAGAAGGTCACCAACATGAAGAAGCCGAGTATTGACATAGTACATGGTGTCGGGAACGTGCGTTGTCCGTAATGTTCCCCTTGTACCATTGAGTACCCCTTCGCTACCAACCGACTCTTGTACTTCAACACCTTTCCACCCGATTCCTTGGTTGCGTCGGCGTACCTGCCCCGGCATAAGCCTCGTGCCGGTACGGACTCCTTCTTGCGCCTCCGGAAACATCCTTGTGCCCATAGGGTAGCTATCTCCTGAGCTCGGGCATCCTCAAACTTGCCGGACGCTGTAGCCTCCTTTTCCGCCACCGGGCGAGTAAAGGTAGCCGCTAGCGCTCGCTCCCTCACCGCCCACTTGAGTATTTCCGAGTCCAGCATGCGCTCTGCCTCGTTCTCCGTCTCCTCGCCTTCACAAAATGGGCCGGCTGCAACTTCTTGCCTTTCCGGATAGGTTCGCATTCCCCTTCTACGGCCCCTTTTCTTGTCTTGCTTTTCCATTCCGGGCCATAGGTTCGTTTTGCCCAATTCCATCCCCATTCCTTTGCCGGTACTTCAATGCTCATGCCGTGGGTCACCTCCCATAGTTCCTCCGTTGATTCCTCCGGCTCGGGCAGCCTCAACTTGCCCTCCTTTTCTTTCTCCTCCTTGACCGCGACCACGCGATCGCTGTCATCTCCCGCTTCCGGTTTCACGAATAGCTCCTCCAGGTCGTCGCTGATTGGGCAACCAAGAGCCTCGTCCAGCTTCAGTCCGGAGGCCTTCCAAATTTGAAGGATGATGACCAGGCAGGCTGATCTTCATCAAAATTGATCACATCCCGCCACCCCTTGATCTTCCCCTGGACCAACACTATGTGCGCCGACGTTTCTAGGTCCAGTCCCATCCACGCGGCCGGTAAAGCCTTCAGCGATCCTCCTCCTTCCGTAAGCCGTGGTACTTCTTGTCCAGTACCACTTGACACAGACATCCGAAAGTGTGCAGTATAGATAACCAGTCCACTTCCTTTTCATACGGGAACAATGTGAACAGCGTCGGCTCTGTGCCCCCAGGCGGCGGTGACAAGTTATGTAGCAGTCCTACGTGCAGTAGGGC
The DNA here is from genome assembly GCA_019918135.1 of Paulinella micropora. Lineage (NCBI taxonomy): Eukaryota > Cercozoa > Imbricatea > Euglyphida > Paulinellidae > Paulinella > Paulinella micropora. The sequence continues at coordinate 177,003 of WBZZ01001972.1, forward strand.
ATAGCCCAAGTACACATATGGTAACTGTGCCCTTTTTAGCAGTTTCCGCGCGCCCGCCCAGATATACCTCTGCGATACCTCAACTAACGCTTGCTTGTTGGGATCATTCCGTACAGCATACCGCGGCCTTACCCCCCACGCTCTCGATCAGGTCGTTGAACACCTGCGATCGCTGATAGGCTCCATCGCCGCGTATATGCTTCACCCGATTCCCCGTCTGGGTTCGACTCATCTTGAAGACTTTACTAGCCACCAGGGACTGCCGCTGCATTTCCGCGTTCAATAGCAGCTCCAAGTTGGTGTACCCCACGGAGTCCTATACCATTGCCATGAGACACCGTTCGTCATTAAGTAGCGGTCGTGCCAGTAGGGCTGAGGTGTCCACGAACCAACCCTCACCCGTCCCCTTCATGCGCGTACCATGAGCATTCGATCGATGAGGCGGCTTCTGAGCGCCGCCTGCCGGGCATTCCGGACACTCCTTGCTTACGTCCTTGTTGACGTATACCAACTTCACGTCATGCGCTTTAGCAATAGCTTGCAGCTTAGCGGCAGCGGGATCATGAAAGATGCGATGTAGTAACCCCATGTCCCACTCCTTCTTTCGCACCTTGTTGGTTGTCCAAAAGGCCGCTTGCTGATCACTGAGTCTTCATGGTCGAAGTACAGTAGTGCGTCCTTCGCTTCCTCCTTCACGTCTGGGACCACCGCCCTGGTAATATAGGGCGAATCCTTTCGCAGCACTAAAGTATAGCCGTCTAACATTAGCTTTGGTCCCGACACAAGCAACTCCGTAAGATGCTCTGCTACCCATACCTCCTTGAGAGGCATGTTTCCGTCCTGGCCATTTCCTCTTAGGGTGGGTAGTTTGTAGTTCCCATGCGCTTCCATCCGTGCGGTTCCCACCACGGCGCTGAACTCCTTCACCTCGCGCCTTATCGTTCATGAACTCCTTGTAGCTAGCTATAGGTGGAGCCATGTCTGACACCGCCCCCGAGTCTAACATGGGTCCGGTACCTTGCGCGGTCGCGTCGCCCCTCGCCGATCCCGTCCCATCAGCGTTCGGTTGAGCATCATCCGGATCACTTCCATTTCGGCTTCCGGGACTTGTTCGGGCTCCCCCTGGACCCCTCCGGCGAAGACCACTACATGCTCGGGCATGTCGCCTCCCCCTAGCGGCCGCAACCAATAAGGCTTAGGACGCTTCTCCCAACCCCCGGCTATTCTCCAGGGCTTGGGGTTCCAGTGCGCGGGGAACTTCGGCTTATTGCATGGAAAAGACCAACCAGTGGACCAACGGTATAGTAATCTCACATACTCCTGCCATCTTTCTTCGAAGTCCTGTAGGTCCCTTTGGTCATCCCCCCACTTCGACGGCCACGCCACCCGATTCTGGTTTACCTCATTCTGCTGTTCCATTATTACTTCCAGACGCCATATTCTTTCCTTTTCGCTTATTAGGTCCCTCCTCAGTTCAAGCTCCACCTCCTCTTGCTGCTTGCCCGGCTCGACGCTGCCCCTAGGGTGGGTTGACCCGGCACCGCGTCTTGAGGGAGTACGCCCTCCTTGGCAATGCGTTCGTCTCTCCTCCATAACCGCTTCTCTGCAACTTTGGTGATGAGTTGCTGCACCTCGTTGATCTGATCCATACCCACGGCTCGTATGTCTTCGTTGTAGAGCTCAGCCATGACCACCGCTAGCTTCCGAAGGTGCCGAAGCACACTTGTGCGCATCTCCTCATCACGCGAGTAGTCCAGTTGCTTTGGCTTAGCTGGCGTCAGTCGCCCCCTTAATGTGCGCCAGCGCCCTTCCCATCTCAGCCTTGAACCTCTGGGCCTTTGGGGTATCGTATGGCGCCGCCCGAACTTGTGTCACCAATGACACCGTGTCGTCCCCCCTATCGGGATCCTTGGAATCCTCCGACTCCTCAAGCACCTTCGTGGAATCCTCCGGGAGGCTCCGATAAAGCTCCGCCATGTGCTCTCGCCACGGGGTACTTCCGTTTTCCAGGTACACTAACGGGTCTATCACCTCCTTAGGAGTAGCCAGCATTTCCGGCTTTGCCTTCCCCGTACCGTGTGCTACAGGTCCTCGGCTCTCCGCTGGTCCCGTCGTCTCTGTCTCTGCGGTCTCCGCGGTCCTTCCTTCCACCTTTGGAGTTAGCGGGGGCATTGCTTCCTCCGTAACTGGAGACTGAGCCGTTCTGACTTTAGCTACTATCGGGGTCACGGAACCTTGATCCCTCACTAATCCCACGCGCTTTAAGTCAGAGTCGTACCTCCCGGCATGAACTGGGTCCTTCATTGCCCGGTATTGCGTTACCGCCGCTTTCACCGTCCGATAAGGCACCCTTTCTCGGTACACCTTCCGGTTCCTTGGAACTCCCGGCTCTTGCCACTTCACCTTATCCCGATTGATGTTCCAATTGTAGAGCAACCCTGACTCCTCTCGCAGGATAGTGAATATGATGGGTACAAATGATCGGTCCCAGTTCAGCCCCCGCTTTTGGGCTTCTTGCCTAGTTAGATGCTCCACCATCTTGTCCGGCTTGGCTCGCCCAACCAGGTGTCCGAGGCCACGCTCTTCCATCTCGATCACCAGCCGATACGCTGGCATCAGCGCCCGTTCTCGCGACTTAGCACGAATGCTCTCCTCCACGTAATAGCGCTCTCTCTTAGCTTGATGGTTGGTGCAAAACAACATGTCCCCGGTCAGTAGTCCGGCGGCGTCAGCCCTTACCTGTTGGCACTCTGACTCCACCGCCTCCTTCCGGGTCCTCATGCACCGATCCCTGCCGAACGTCGAACCGTGGCACCTCCCTTCCAGGCGCGCTTCCAACACTCCGACGGGCTCGTCATCTTCATGACGTAGGTGTTGGGGCGGTACCTCGTAGGTCTCCGGACCATACTTCAGAGGTTCGGGCAACGAATAAATTGAGTCCGGCGTTTGCGGGGTAGTTACTGTCTTGTTCTCCCCGGTGCCCACCTTACTCTCCGCCCTCTTTACCATCATCGCTCTTGGTGCTTTGCGCCCGTACTTGAGTCTGCGAAACTCAAGATAATTAATCTGCCATTCCATATACTGGTCCACCAGCCCCGGTCCTGTGGGTATATCCCGCATCCATGAGCGAGGTACAAATTCCGCCGGAGCCGTCCCCACACCGAAGGTCACCAGTCGCCCACGCCCCGACCCGTACTGTTGAAACTCATGCGTTACCGCTCCCCTCCTGTCTTGGTATCGCCGCACCACCACAAGGGCTTCCTCGTCCCGTTCTTGATCGGAGTCGTATGGGCCATCACTATCTCACTCGTAGATTTCATCATCCTCCCACGGTTCCTTGCCCTCCAACCAACTCCTTCTGTCTCTCTTCTTCTTTTCCTCGAGCTCGCTTGGAGTTTGACCTGGCAGGGGCCCTGGGATCGCCTTCACCCCCCCGTCAGTCATACCATCGCTCGCTCGTACTGGTATGTAATCATAACCAGCGTTGAGAAGAAACTCCGCAGCCTCCGCCAACCGAGAGTAGCAAGTAGTATCTTCCGCAGAGCCGCCCGCATGAAGCGCGGCAGTTCCACTCAGACCACTTTCCTCCGGGATCGCCTTTAGCTCTCCTCCCACCTCTCGTGCCTCCACGTCCAACGTAGGCGTAGGGTTGTCTTCCTTAGGAGCAGTCAAAGCGTTTACAAAGTTGTGAAACTCTTCGAAGTTGCTCACTTCCGGGAACATTCCCCGTGCTTCGCTCTGTGGACTGGGAAGGCTGGTGGGCTTACTGCTTTCAGACTGAGGAGCCGCACTCACACCCATCGAGGGTGTGGGTTCTCTCTCACTCCTACTCGCTGTCGTGATCCCACCCCTTTTGACCATAAAGGCACGAGCTGCCTTTCGTCGCTGAGTAAACTGAACGCACGGTTGCGTTCCCCATCTGCCTCCTCATCAGAGCTGGCACTGCTGTCTGCTCCTGGGGATTTCTTCTTTACCATGTCCGCTTTGGCTTTGGCTCCAGGCTGCTCTCCCCCTCCATCAGGGCCATGGGTGAATTTAGGAAGGGGGTGATCACCGCCACACCTTAGGCAAGGCTAAGCCTTCTTGCAGTTAAACGCACCCAGAAGGGGAAGAAGGATAAGAGCAAGAGGGTAGTAATATTTATACTATATACATCATGTTGGCTACTCCGAGTCTGCTTCCGTTGTCGCTTGCCAGCAAGTCAGTGTAGGCCGCGCCGCAGATAGATCATCAGTGTAGCATCCGTAAATATGCGACCTTTTCAGAGTCTTATACCACTCAGCAGTTAGATGCATAATGCCACTTCCCTTTGCAGTTGAAGCACGTTTTCTTCGTGACTACAACTTAGTAATTTGTTCAAAGATTAATATATACTACATGACCTTGAACATTCGGTCAACAGCAACCCTGACTCAGTTCAATCAGTTATAACTTCATTCTTAATATAATTCCGAACCAGGAGTCAGTAATACACGTCTTGACAGAGTTGAAACTTAATCAGTAGTATTAACCCTTAACCGGTTTCAATCCCCAAAAGTGGCTTCAATCCCCAAAAGTGGTTTGAATTTTTGAGTTGAATAAAAACATAAATACCAATCGAAACAAGCTGTACTACGCTGCAAATTTAATATTTACGTGTTGGGGAAGCTATCTGTGAAAACCAGAATGTCATAGCTTTTATAGAAGTGACTTAAATATGAAACTGAAACCAGGCACCAATCACTTTTTTTCACGAATTTTCGTTGCCTTTTTTTACGTGGCGAGGACCCTTTTTTTTCTTTTTCAACATCATGTCTGCGCACCAAGAGCTTCTCACAGTCCGTGTGCGTCTTCCGGTCAGGGAATTTGGTGAGGCTTATGCCAAACAAAAATGGCCTGATGACTGGAAGACGAGGGAGATTGAGGGTACTGTTTCTCGACAGTATGGTCGTACAAAAGACAAGTTTTGATGAAGTGGGATGCGGAGGATGAAGACGATTCCATGATGATTGCTTCGGAGATTATCAAATACAGAATTGAAGGGAGTGGCTCTGCCGATAACGGCATACTTGGGCAAGGCCATGAAATCGACGGAGATGCCAAAAATGCAATAAATGCTGGGTAGACTTGTTTTTCTTGAACCTCGAATTTTTCTTGTGATGTCAAATGGTTTCTCTGCGTGTTTGCAGTGAGGACGGCTTGATACCCAGCGACCCTGATGATGATGACTATGTGTACCTATCCCTACCTGGTTTCAGCTATTTTGTGCAATTTGCTTCTGTTTTGTTGTCGGCCAAGGGCGATGCTGGAAGTATAGTAGATTTCTGTACTTCCATACATGCATCGGCGTTGGCTGTCAGTATTCCTTATTGTACTGTTTTCCAACAGACCGCCAGAGTCGGGGGATGAGTCGGGTAGTTCAATCGATGAAGAGGATCAAAAAGAAGGAGATATGGACAACAAACGAGCCCCTCATCCCAGCGACTCACTTGTCAGTGACGATGATGTCGAAGAAGATGAGGGGTCTGGTGAAGACGAGGAGGAGGATCCGGCACTAGGGATTGACGAAGGCGATAGCCTACCTGCCAGTGAGTTCAAAGATGTCAAAGAATGGAAGGTGGGTGTTGCACCTCCTCGTGTGCTTCCGGCATTCGAAGGGCAGTCCAGGGCATCACTTTCTGTGCGTTCCCCCGACCTCCTCAGTATGGTGGATATTTTCTTTATGTTCTTACCCACGCAATTCTGGCAGAATGTCACAAGAAACACCAACAAGTATGCAACCTGGAAACGTAATCTCAACCCCTCAGAGCGTCAGCGGCCTTGGGTACCCGTGACACTATCTGACATACTTTCATTTTTGGCGATCCTTATAATGATGGGGGTGATGGGGTTGCCTGCTGAAACAGATTATTGGATTGGCGCTGTGTCAGACTTCTGGCAGTGGCCAGACCTTGCAAGCATCATGGGGTACGTGAGGTATCAGAATATCAAACGTTATTTTCATCTCACTGACCCCCGTCTGGCAGCTCCTCGTGTATGACAAACGTTTCAATGTTCGAGTCTTTATTGAGATTATACAAGAAAATTTTCCTAGGCTGTGGGAATTGAGTCAGTGGGTGTCAATCGACGAGGGAATGATCCCTTTTAAAGGGCGTACCTACCTCAGGCAATACTTACCGAAAAAACCCATCAAATAAGGATTCAAACTGTTTGCTCTGTGCTGTTCAGTAACAGGCTATTTTTATACGCTGCTTTGTTATGAGGGTGAGGGAACAGTGCAGGACGATTCTGGGCACGGAATGACGTATGCAGTTGTTATGAAGCTTTTAGACCTAGCCGGCATCGACCAAAGCGGCAGGATCATCGCTTTAGATAGGTTTTACACAGGGCTGCAGTTGTTTTTGACTGTGTCCTAAAGAGGGGCATCAACTGCATTGGCACTGTTGTCAAACCCAGGCTGAGGGCGGCAAAGGAGCTACTGGACGAAGTCAAGAAGAATAGTGACAGGGGCACGTCCGCAATGGCCACTTGGAGTCATAACGGAGTCACTATGCATGCTGTTGCTTGGAAAGACACCCAGGTGGTTTATTTTTTGTCAACTGTGTTGGGGGGTACCATGAGCCACGTCGAAAGGAGGCTGCATGGGGGGGGGTGGAGCTACGGTTCCAGTGAATTGTTTTGAAATTTGCAAGACATACACTCAGCACATGGGCGGCGTTGATACAGGCGATCAGTTACGACTTCGTTACGGAGTTGAGAAGGCGGTAAGATTCAACAAGCCTTGGTTCAAGTTATTTGCGGGTTTGTTAGATGTTGCGGTTACAAACACAACTATCATCTACAAACAGTTTCATGAAGAAAAAACACGCAAAGACATGCTCAAGGAACTTATTGAGGGTTTGGTGTCTTATGCGGGGCTTTTTGGAGGTTCTAGGAGCGCAGCGAGGGGCAAGCGTGTGATATGCCCTGGCCATTTGGTAAGTCTTACAAACGAGGCGAGTGATGGTAAGCGCGGCGCGGGTAAGCAGAACTCGGTTTGTTGTGCGGTGTGTGCTAGTAATGGAATCCGCAAGCGTACCAGTGCTTATTGCAGCGATTGTCGCTATTTTTTTTGCAGAACTGGAGAATGTTTTCCGTGGCACACAATCAATCATTTCGTTCCATCTGGGAAATGTAAGAGGCAGCCGTTGTGACAGTGATTGTCAAGGTTTTATTAGTTATTAAAGAACGGTTTTTTTACACAATTAGCTTCCACCGGGTTTAATTCAATTGAATTTAATAATATAACTGTCAAAACCACAAATAGGGATTAAAAAACTTGAAATTGGGTCGGATCCCCAAACGTGGCTTTAGATCCCCAAAAGTGGCAAACCGGTTAAGGGTTAACTATTGAGTAATATCATTTGCATTTCAAGTTTTTTTTTAACACTTTTGACTGATTTCATTTATCTCTACTTGCTGCAAATCATATTTCTCACAGTATTAAAGTTGTATAACAGTGTCTGCGTACTATTAATATTATACCGTGGCAAAACTAAATGTATTAAACTGTGTAGTAAAGTGGCCTCCTGTTTCCGGTTTCAAATATCAAAGTATCGACAGGTATTTTTAGTTATTTAATAATAAAACTGTGACTATAGTCAGTGTTTGTGTAAAATTAAGTGTCATAAACTGCAAAGGGGCCCCCTACGCCAACCCCACGCTGCCGACCCCGCCTCGCCGCGCTGTCGACAGCGCGGCCAGGCGGGGTCGGCAGCGCGGTGGTTGGCGTAGGTGCCCCTCCCCCCACTGCTTCAGTTACACATGCCCTGCAGGCCAAAACACCACACTAACTACATCTATTACACCTCGGCTCTGCCGGACCCGAAATCTTAATCATTCGGTCCGGTACGGTCTCAAGTTAATTCTGATATTATAATGAACTTGATCATCATGGTTGATGTCAAGTAATTTTTGATCATCTTTGCTTTTCCACCGTTACTGCAGACAATCAAGAGGAAAAATCTTCGTTTTTCAACAATACCAAAAATAAGGATTAGTGGCCGGAAGAAAATGAAAAGGTTTCGGCCAATCTTAAATTTTTTTGTTCTGATTTTCAATCATTCGAAATCGGCCTGACAGTGAACTTAGGTTAATCTTTCAAGTTATTCTAAATCATAACATCGAAGGCAAGAAAGACAATAAAGAAGGAGAATCGACTCTAACAGAAAGATAAAAAATGAGGGCAATGCGGAGATGGAGAATCAATGAATTAAGGAAGGAACGTTAAAGAACATAAGTCGATGCAGTTTAAAGTCATGCCCAAGACCAAGTCTGCAGAAACTCGAATGAACGCAGCGAAATGGAAACGAGGGAGCAAATGCACTGGCATCGAAAGCAAAACTGGTCATGAAACAGAGTCAGGTGGGCTCGGGGATGGTAGTAGTAGTAGCAGTAGTAGTAGTAGTAGTAGTAATAGTAGTAGTAGTAGTAGTAGTGGTGGTGGTGGTGGTGGTAGTAGTAGTAGGTCCAAATGCTTCGTTCTGTGAATAGCATATCCTTCTCCAACTCTACTACGCCCATGTGTACCCTCTCCTTATGTATGTCATCTCTATCTGGGGATCTGATGCAGATATCACAATTATACACCCACTCATCATCATTCAAAAGCGTATGATTCGGTTGATCTGCATCAAATCATGGCGAACACCTACCAAACCACTCTTCGCCAAACTACGCCTACTTAGCATACCTAATATGTATAAGTATAGCGTATGAATGGATGCACATTCCTTAATCTGCCCAACCCTCAAAGCTTTCCTCCCTCTCCACTACAACAACATCCGACCAATTACTGCTATACATAACTACAATACTAGGCGCTCATCAAAGAAACATATGTACAACGATTCAACGACTGGCCAGTACAGCAGAGCCGCACAAGCACAATAGGATAAGCTGCCAGAACGTCTGAGGAACATCACATATACCCGAATTCAAAAATGAACTCAAGAAGTATCTCCTACAATCGCAGCAATCCGACACGGCCTACGGGCTTTAGAGGGCGTTGGACACCTCATCATCAGGCGATAGCTGAGTGCGGGACAAGTTAAGAGTTGATCACATCCGCCTGGGTGAGGTTGGCTAAACCCCTTTGGGAAGTCACCTCGTGTCTTCCAGCTTTTGCGAGACCGTATATGTACGACTGTAAAGGACTTTATAACCCCAACCGACCTCAACGGAAGAAACCTCAAACGCTCACGATTAATTTTTCCGTGATTGTTGAGTATTACCTTACCTTACCCATCATATCTTTCTTCTTCCCTCCCTTTTCTTTACTTCTCCCTTTCTCTCTCTCTCTCTCTCTCTCTCTCTCTCTCTCTCTCTTTCTCTCCCTCCCTCCTTTTCTCTCTCTCTCTCTCTCTCTCTCTCTCTCTCTCTCTCCCTCACTCCTTCTCACACTCTCTCTCTCTCTATCTTTCTCTCTCTCTATCTCTCTCTCTCCTTTCTCTCTCTCTCTCTCTCTCTCTCTCTCTCTCTCTCTCTCTCTCTCTCCTCTCTCTCTCTCTCTCCTCTCTCTCTCTCTCTCTCTCTCTTTCCTTTTTTTTTTTTTTTTTTTTTTTTTTTCTCCCCAATGTGACCAACCTTAATATTAATTTTAATATTGACCCCGCACTTTGATAATTTTAATATCTCTAATATCTTAATATCTTATCATCATATTATTTTATTCTATTCTATTTTAATTTATTTTACTTTCATATTGTTATTTTGATAACTAATATTCTTTTAATAACAATTATTATTTTAATAATCATGATTAGGGTCATTAAATTAATAGCTCTGAAGCTAAGGATTTATATGGATGACCAGAGGTCACCATTATTCGTACAAGTAACTTCATTAAATCCAAGGCCTAGCAATAGTAGTAGTAGTAGTAGTAGTAGTAGTAGTAGTAGTAGTAGTAGTAGTAGTAGTAGCAGCAGCAGCAGCAGCAGCAGCCAGTAGTAGTAGTAGTAGTAGTAGTAGTAGTAGTAGTAGTAGTAGTAGTAGTAGTAGTATTGTCTGATATCCTTATCGCCGTTAAATCAAAAAGCCTTGTGTTTTACGATTTGTATAATACGTTCTGGTTCCACACTTATGTTGCAGCTGTAATTCAGGTTAAAACATAAATTCAACGCGGTTATGATAGCAAAATCTGCGTCATTGAGTTATTTTGATCGTTTTCCCCGTTGGCTGAATAAGAAAAACAGTTACCCCTAATAGCCTAGCCTAGCCTAGTAGTAGTAGTCGTAGCTATAGTAGTAGTAGTAGTAGTAGTAGTAGCAGCAGTAGTAGTAGTAGTAGTAGTAGTAGTAGTAGTAGTAGTAGTAGTGGTAGTAGTAGCAGTAGTAGTGGTAGTAAGAGGTAGTAGTAGTAGTAGTAGTAGTAGTAGTAGTAGTAGCAGTAGTAGTAGTAGTAGTAGTAGTAGTAGTAGTAGTAGTAGTAGTAGTAGTAGTGGATGCACACTCCCTTATTTACCCAGCCTTCAAGGCTTTCC
>WBZZ01001972.1:195000-200000 GCA_019918135.1 Paulinella micropora
GTAGCAGTAGCAGTGGTAAAAGTAGTAGTAATAGTAGTAGTAGTAGTAGTAGTAGTAGTAGTAGTAGTAGTAGTAGTAGTAGTAGTAGTAGAAGTAGTAGTAGTAGTAGTAGTAGTAGTAGTAGTAGTAGTAGTAGTAGTAGTAGTAGTAGTAGTAGTAGTAGTAGTAGTACTAGTACTACTAGTACTAGTATAGTACTAGTACTAGTATAGTACTAGTACTACTACTATTAGTAGTAGTACTAGTAGTAGTAGTAGTAGTAGTAGTAGTAGTAGAAGTAGTAGTAGCAGTAGTAGTAGTAGTAGTAGTAGTAGTAGTAGTAGTAGTAGTAGTAGTAGCAAGAGCAGCTCGACTTGACTATCGACGGCAAGAGGCTCCAACAAGAACGAAAGGTAAAAGTATTAGGTACAATCATCCATAGCAACCTGTCCTTCCGTGAACATATACAATCTATTGTGTTCCGCCTTCAACCGTTTGTCTCAATGTTTCGTTATGTTCACAGCCTACTTCCACCCATATCCTCCTCCAACTTTACTATGCACATGTATACCCCTTACTTATGTATGGTATCTCTATATGGGAATCTGATGAATACAACACCATTATACATCCACTCATTATGATCCAAAAAACGTATAGTCCGTCTGATCTGCCTCAAATCATGGAGAACACCTACCAAACCACATTTTGCCAAACTACGCCTACTCAACATACTTAACATGTATAAATATAGCGTATGCATGGATGCACACTCCCTTCTTTACCCAGCCTTCAAGGCTTTCCTACCCCTCCACTACAACAATATCCGACCAAAGACAGCTGTTCATAACTACAACACTAGGCGATCATCAAAGAAACACATGTACAACGACTCAAAGACTGGTCAGTACAGCAGAGCCGCACAAGCACAATTAGATAAGCTGCCAGAACGTCTAAGAGACATCTCATACAAAGCTGAATTCAAAAATGAACTCAAAGCGTATCTCTTACAGCTGCAGCAATCCTGACACTGCCTACGGGCCTAAAGAGGGCGTTGGACACCTCATCAGATGATACCTGAGTGTGGGACAAGTTCAGCGTTGATCACATCCTAAGCCGGAGTGTGCTTAGCCAACCCCCTTGGGGAGTCACCTCGTGTCTTCCAGCTTTTGTGAGCGCCACCGTTATATATACAACTGAATGGGATTATAACACTTTCAACGTATGTATATATATGTATATATATATGTATATATATATATGTATATACATACATATATATATACATATATATATGTACAATATAATATATTATATCTATATATATTTACTTCCACTTTTTTTTTTTTTTTTTTCACGAAACTAGAACTTGACTTTAATTTCATAACAGATTAATTTAATATTTTTTATTAACTTCATATATATAGGTATATATATATAGTATATATTACATTTTATTTTTTTTATATTTTATTTTTATATTTTCAATCTATTAATATGTTATTTTATTTTAATATTTTAATACTTTTAATAATTTAATTTTTCATTATTCTTAATAATTTGAGACGTAGGTCACCATGTAGTTAAATCAATAGCTCTTGAGCTAACGATTTGTATGGATGACCAGAGGTTAAATTTCTTAACTTCATTAAATCGAAGGCCTAGGCCTAGGCCTAGTAGTAGTAGTAGTAGTAGTAGTAGTAGTAGTAGTAGTAGTAGTAGTAGTAGTAAGTAGTAAGTAGTAAGCAGTAAGTAGTAAGTAAGTAGTAAGTAAGTAGAAAGTGAGTAGAAAGTGACTAGTAAGTGAGTAGTAAGTAAGTAGTAAGTAAGTAGTAAGTAAGTAGTAAGTAAGTAAGTAGTAAGTAAGTAGTAAGTAAGCAGTAAATAAGTAGTAAGTAAGTAGTAAGTAAGTAGTAAGTAAGTAGTAAGTAAGTAAGTAGTAAGTAGTAAGTAAGTAGTAAGTAAGTAGTAAGTAAGTAGTAAGTAAGTAAGTAGTAAGTAAGTAGTAAGTAAGTAGTAAGTAAGTAGTAAGTAAGTAGTAAGTAAGTAGTAAGTAGTAAGTACGTAGTAAGTAAGTAGTAAGTAAGTAGTAAGTAAGTAGTAAGTAAGTAGTAAAGTAAAAGTAAGTAGTAAGTAAGTAGTAAGTAAGTAGTAAGTAAGTAGTAAGTAAGTAGTAAGTAGTAAGTAAGTAGTAAGTACGTAGTAGGTAGGTAGGCAGGTAGGCAGGCAGGCAGGCAGGTAGGTAGGTAGGTAGGTAGGTAGGTAGGTAGGTAGGTAGGTAGGTAGTAGGTAGGTAGGTAGGTAGGTAGGTAGTAGGTAGTAGGTAGTAGTAGGCAGTAGGTACTGGTAGGTAGTAGGTGGTAGGTGGTAGGTGGTAGGTAGTAGGTGGTAGGTAGTAGGTGGTAGGTGGTAAGTGGTAGGTGGTAAGTAGTAGGTAGTAGGTGGTAGGTAGTAGGTAGTAGGTAGTAGGTAGGTAGTAGGTAGTAGGTAGTAGGTAGTAGTAGGGTAGTAGTAGCAGTAGTAGTAGCAGTAGTAGTAGCAGTAGTAGTAGCAGTAGTAGTAGTAGTAGTAGTAGTAGTAGTAGTAGTAGTAGTTTTTTTTCTTTTTTACCGTAATACTTTCAATCTATTTTATTTTAATATTTTAATATTTTAATAATTTAATTTTTTCATTATTCTTAATAATTTGAGAAGTAGGTCACCATCTAGTTAAATCAATAGCTCTTGAGCTAACGATTTGTATGGATGACCAGATGTTAAATTTAACTTCATTAAATCGAAGGCCTAGGCCTAGTAGTAGTAGTAGAAGTAGTAGTAGTAGTAGTAGTAGTAGTAGTAGTAGTAGTAGTAGTAGTAGTAGTAGTAGTAGTAGTAGTAGTAGTAGTAGTAGTAGTAGTAGTAGTAGTAGTAGTAGTAGTAGTAGTAGTAGTAGTTGTAGTAGTAGTAGTAGTAGTATCTCGCTACTGCCGATTATTGCTAATGTCTTTGACACTATACTCAACAAGCAACTGATGGCCCACCTTACCAGGTACGACATCCTCTCCCGAACTCAATACGCCTTTCGACCACACTCGAACACAACAATCACTACACAAACCATCTTAAATCACATCCAAAACCTCAAAGGCCCAGGAAGGTATGTACTTGCTCTATTTATTGACCTATCGAAAGCCTATGACACTATAGATCATGAAACACTGATCCATAAACTACGAAATAATATAAATTTTAGCGATAACACCACTACCTTTTTTAAATCATACCTCACAAAACGATACCAAACAGTATTTACCCAATATGCTCGTTCTTATCCACGCAAGATCACACATGGGATCCCGCAAGGTAGCACACTCTCAACAACGCTCTTCATTCTATACATCAATGATATTATACTTTCACTAACACACGGGACAGTCTTTGCATACGCAGATGACACCACACTTATCATTGCTGCTAAGAATAAAGAACAACTCCAAGAGCAAGCACAAACTGATACAACGAACCTTGTCAACTATTTCTACAGACATAACCTAGTACCCAACCCCACCAAAACCACCTACACTATCTTCCACAAGCACGAACAGAAGGTGCAGCTCGACTTGACTATCGACGGCAAGAGGCTCCAACAAGAACGAAAGGTAAAAGTATTAGGTACAATCATCCAAAGCAGCCTGTCCTTCCGTGAACATATACAATCTATTATATTCCGCCTTCAACCATTCGTCCAAATGTTTCGTTATGTGAACAGCCTACTTCCCACTCACATCCTCCTCCAACTTTACTATGCACATGTATACCCCCTACTTATGTATGGTATCTCTATATGGGGATCTGATTACTACAACACCATTATACATCCACTCATTATCATCCAAAAACGTATAGTCCGTCTGATATGTCTCAAATCATGGAGAACACCTACCAAGCCTCTTTTTGCCAAACTACGCTTACTCAACATACTTAACATGTATAAGTACAGCGTATGCATGGATGCACACTCCCTTATTTACCCAGCCTTCAAGGCTTTCCTTCCCCTTCACTACAACAATATCCGACCAATCACAGCTGTTCATAACTACAACACTAGGCGGTCATCAAAGAAACACATGTACAACGACTCAACGACGGGTCAATACAGCAGAGCAGCACAAGCACAATGGGATAAGCTGCCAGAGCACCTAAGAGATATCTCATACAAAGTAGAATTCAAAAAGGAACTCAAAGCATATCTCTTAAGGATGCAAGAATCCTGACACTGCCTACGGGCCTAAAGAGGGCGTTGGACACCTCATCATCAGATGATACCTGAGTGTGGGACAAGTTCAGCGTTGATCACATCCTAAGCCGGAGTGTGGTTGGCCAAACCCCCTTGGGGAGTCACCTCGTGTCTACCAGCTTTTGCGAGTGCCACCGTTATATATAGTACTGAGTGAGAATATAACATTTTCAACATATATATATAAATATATATATTATATATATTTATGTATATATATAATATATAGTACTGAGTGAGAATATAACTCTTTCAACATATATATACATATATATATATATTATATTATTATATATATTTCCGTTTTTTTTTCTCGTTCCTCACTGAACTAGAACTTTACTTTGACTTCATAAAAGATTAATCTAATATATATATGTATATATATATATATATATATATATATATATATATATATATATATATATATATATATATATATATATATATATATATATATTAATATATATATACATATTAATATATATTTGTTAATTCCATATATTTATTATTATTGTTATTACTATTTTATTATTATTATATTATTATTATTATTATTATTTTATTTTATAGGGAGTACATAGGCCATTGGTCCTTTTCAATGGGCTGATTGGTATAAAGCTCCTAGAGTAATGTTCTATGCGTCACTTCCTTTATTCCACCGATTGGTGTGGAGACTTTCCTTATGGAATGGAGGACTGGATGCACATGGCCTTTTGGCTCAGCAATTGGCAGGAGATACATTATTT